>JAYMTT010000939.1:0-10905 GCA_036898025.1 Hypseocharis bilobata
GAAAAAAACATTTTCTGAAAAAACTGTTTTATAACGAAAAACACTTTCCTTGAAACAAACACACCCTAAGTGTGTCGGTTTGTAGGTCGTCTTATCAGCTCGTTTTTCGTTGTCTACTTGGGCTTAAATTCGAGCGAAAGAGACTGGGCTGAGACTTGGGTTGGGCTTGAAGTCTAAGCGAGGCATGTCCAACTTGACCCACAACGGCATGGCCCGGCCCGGTTCAATCCCCGTACAAATTCAACTTCATTTGAACTCCAGTAAAACCTCGAAATCTCTTCACCAGCACCAACACCGGCAGCACATACACCGCCGTTTTCAGCCGAATCATGTTGACCCTAATCCGAAAAACCGTCCGAAATATCGGCCTCAAGCCTCTTCTCATATCAAGCAACTCGAATCTTCCCAAAACCCGCCACTTGCACGCCACTGGTCTCTACGGCTTCGATCAGCTCAAGACCCCCAAAGGTTTTCGACGCTTCGTCGATGAAGCCATTGAAAGGTAACAATTTACTTTCTCGAAGCACTTTCGTTGCTTTTTGAAAACAAAAAAATGCTTCCAGTTACTTCTGAACACAGCAAACGAAGCCTGAGCTGGGCTCTACATGTTCATATTTTAGCTGAATTTTCAAAATTTTGTTCGTTGATTTTTTTTGTTTGTTAGGTCCGGTGAATTGGTTACTTACATTTCTGGCATGCCTTCATCAGCTGAAATTGTCCGAGCCATGGACGAAATCTCCAACACAGTGGGTTCAGCTTTTAGAGTTTCAATAATTACTACTGTTTTTTTTTTTTTGTAATACAAATTGATTATTAGGTTTGGTGCTGATTGCTATTTTGGTGTGATAGGTCTGTTCGGTTATCGATTCTGCGGAACTATGCCGAAATACTCACCCTGACAGGTAATATTTTAGCTGATTTATGGTGCGATTAGGATGAAAATAATAGCTACGACTAATTGTTTTGGTTATATCTTCTTACGAGCATTTATGGTGTTATGGCATATCAGGGAGTTTGTCGAGGAGGCCGACAAGGCGTCCATGAGAATTTATGAGTATCTACATGTGAGGTGACCAGTGAGCTATTTGGCTTTTTGATATGTATGCGTTAACAATTTACTTACTTAAATTGTGTGTTGGATTCGTGCCCAATAAGGAGGCATATGTCTAGAAAGTACAAAACATTGTAGATTTTCCAATGAATGGGATTAAAAGGGTTGACTAAAGCATTATGTTTGAAACTTCGAAAATTCTGTGGCTGTCAGTAAAAAGATTACCTGTTGGAATGGATGTAGAAGTGGAAACAAATGTAATCGATTGAAACAGAATAGCATCTCTTCGATTAGTATTGTTTTAAATGTGCATCACTTGCATTTTGGGTTTTCTTGCTCTTTTCATTTTATTATAACTTGATTGTTTGTATATTACTGAAAATTGAATGGTTTCATCAGAATTTAAATGGCTTTTTACCATAGTAATTAATGATAATTGAATTGCTGTTTCTGGAAAATTGGACATCACAAAGAAAATGATGAAATAGAAATCGTGGTTCACGAGGACATAAAAAATGATTTTAGTATGGCAATTCGGATAGTAGCTCCCTGTTTCTGCAATGGCTGATAAAGTTGAATTCTCTGATCTTTGCTTCCTTGGTTCAAATCCACCAAATATAAAAGAAATGAAGTACCTAATTGCATTTAAATAATATCTATCTTCTGCATGAACATGGTAAGTAATTGTGTGTGTGTGTGTGTGCAACTCAACAAAGTTTGGTTGACTAATTGCTAAAATTTCAGTTAATTTGTTTCTGAAATTACTTTTTTAGTTCGCTTCCTTACATCAGGGAATTTAACCTGTATGCACCACATCAAGACTAAAGAGCCAATAAAAAATTTATTTAATTTTGATGCACTTTATGATTTAGTACAATTATTCAACCGTGTTGCATTGTGGTTTATGTGCTTGTCTTGATGAACTTCGATAACTTTATATCCTATTGCTTGTAACCACTTTTCCATTTTTCCCCATTGGCAAACAGTATCTCAATACAAATCATGTTCTGTATGATGCTGTGAGAAAAGCTGAGCAAGATGGTCATTTGCTTGACAATGAAGCTCAAAGGGCAGCCCATTTACTACGTGTTGACTTTGAGAAGGGTGGAATCCATCTCTGTACTGGTATTTGTACTGCCATTGTTGATTTCAGTCTTGTGTAGCGCAACTCTTTTCTTCTGGAATTAAATATCCTAAGCTTTACAGGGAAATTGGATCGAGTAAATCAGCTAAATAAGGACATTGCTCAGCTATGCAGGGAGTAAGTATAATAATTATATTTGCTTACATCAATGTTCCTAATATGCATATGCTTTTATATCTGAATAGCAATAGAAGAATATGCTATCCCTATACGAGGGTCAATTCGTTCATAGATTAAAATGACTTGTCTCCGATGCCCATGCGGAAAATGCTGGATATTGAAGATGGAGTTTTAGATATCTTAGCAACTAAATTTTGTGTTGAGATCAAAACCACCATAGAATTTTAATAAAAAAACAAAGTACCACATTTATGTGGCGTGGTTCCAAAAATGAGGAGTGGGGGCCTATGTTTGTTCAAGTTGGGCAATCATGGGACCCGGGGTGGGGGCGGTAAATGAAATAACAGCAGAGGGTTTGGGTTAGCGAACAATACTAAAAACTAGACCAATCTGAATTTGTCACTCTGGTCTTGTCTTGTTTTTTAAGTAGTGCAAACCCCTAGTTATTGGCTTTAAATTGTAAGAAAACTGGGTTTATTTTTTGTCATGTGAAAGTTTAGACCCCAACACTTATAAACAGATTTTTCCTGTGTTGACCACAAGCTGGGTCTGGGTTGACCCAGCTTTTGGTGAAATGCGTTTTGCACGCCTATAGATGTGGCTTGATTTGCGTAGCCAAAGAATCCCAAACTGCATTTGGTGGTCAAATGAATGTTTTGAGGTTGAGGTTTGTCCTGCCAAATGCGGTGCAAGTCATTCCAGAAACTAAAAATAGTTTGTGGAAGTCACTGGAAACTTGAGGATTAAACCTAGATTTTCAGGATATTTAACTCATCGCCACAAGTATATGACAGTTGCGTGTCATAAATATTATCCTTTTTAACATGCTCATTGGTTGTTATCATCTGGAAATGTCTCTATACCTGGTCATATTCATTTTTGACACATTCATCAGTCATTTTCTTGTTTCAATCCTATAATCCATCTTGGATCTATTTACATGTTAAAACTATTTATCTTTTATTATATTGGAAATGTCTGTGAAAGGTGTTTTATGCATAATGCATTGATGCACCAAAATTCTAAGTAGTTGTGTCTACTGCTTATTTTACTCTTCTGTTTTTTGGTAAAATAACCAATGAATCAGTCTTAGTAATTCGGTGAATGAGTGTGATTTTTATGTTGCACACATCTGGTTCTGGTTAGGTTCAGTGAAAATATTATGACTGACCCAGGTCGCGTGGATATATTTCCGGCAACACACGTCCCAAAACACCTGCACCATATTGTTGAGCCCATTTATCGTTCAAAATCTGGAATGTCAGAGAAATTGTTGACATCAAGGGATAGCATGAAAGAAAAGGGATTCAGGATAACAACAGAGCCTAGTAATCTTTCTTATGTTCTGCAATGGACACGGGATGATGAGGTAGCTTTCTAATTATTTCTTCAACTGATTTTTAGTCAAGTAAGACAGTCTAACAACTTCCGCATGTAAAGGGCAAAATGCGGCTTGTAGCTGCTAGAATTTGGGTTTTAGATTGATAGCATAGCCTTGATGCATGTTGGTAGCTCTTCTCAAAATGTATTTAAGGCACTTCAGACTTCTTTCAGAACATATTCATTGCATATTTTCTTTTTTCTTATTACAGTTAACCAGATTTCATAATTTTTTTCTACCTCTGTTTTCAGATTAGGAGAATGGCATATTTCCAAGGAAATTCTGTCCCACGTGCAAACCTGGATGTTCTCGATAAGCTTATAGCTGCTCGCCATGAGCTAGCCCAGGTTATTTATTGCCTTTTACAGTCTTAGAATCATATATTATAAATCAGGCATTTTGATTAGCAAGTAATAGTGGATATGCCTGTGTACCTACCATCTTAAGTGTATTACTAACTTTTAAGTTCACGGTGAAGTGAATATGCGTGTGTAGGTACCATCTTAAGTATATTACTAATCTTTAGGTTCTAGACATCACATTTACCAGCACGGACCGCACGGTTAAGTGTCTTCGTAGGGAATTCGTGATATTCTTTTGTTTTTGGTCGGGTGGATGCATGTAAGCTGTGAAATTACAATTTCAGTAGGAATGGCAAATTGATCAACAAGCAAGGTGCAAGATATGTCCGCACACTACATACAAGTTTGTATGCTGGATGTCGAATGATTTGCAGCTAATAATAATATAATATAAGCAGTTTGACAGATTAATGCATTAACTGTAAAGAAAATTATATATAGTTTTGGAATTTTTAGATGTTCCTTCAGAACGTGAAACTATATAAAAATGATACACATACTTCTCTTAAGATATATGGTTTAAGTCCTGCAGAAAGTGTGTTAGATCATACTTACTAAAATGCCCATTTTTCTGATTCATAACTTTTACGAAAAATTATATGAGATCGTGTATCTGCAGAAGTGTTGCATTTAAAGTTGTAATTGAAGAGCGATTGACTGTCCTTTTTCATGCACACAGATAATGGGTCATAGATCTTATGCTGAGTTTGCAGTAAAGTCAAACATGGCTTCATCACCAGAGGTTGTCATGTCCTTTTTACTTGAGATGAGCAAGATGATTAGACCCAAGGCTGATGAGGTATTATGTTCTTTCCATTCTTACTGGTGAGCCATTTTCTGTTTCTTATATGATGGCTATAGATTATATGCAGTTTATTACTCCAATAAGTAGTGGTTTTCATTGTAGGAGTTGAAGAAAATTACTGAATTTAAGAGAGAAAAGTGTGGTCAAATATGTGGAGATTTGGAGCCATGGGATGAGGCTTACTACACAGCAATGATGAAGTCCCGTGCTTATGATTTGGACTCTTCAGTAAGTATGCAGCATTACTTATTGTCATGGTTTTCATGATAGGCGGAGTTATATGGTAAAATAGTGGCAACCTCTTCCATAATATGTTTTTTCACTCATTCCCAGAGTAGCATGCTATCTTTTTGCCCTTTTATGCAGGTTGTAGCATCATATTTTCCTTTGCCCCAATGTATTGAGGGTTTAAAGGTGCTGGTGGAGTCATTGTTTGGTGCAACATTTCGTAGTGTCCCCCTTGCACCAGGTGAATCGTGGCACCCGGATGTGCTTAAAATGGCTCTTCATCATCCTAACGAGGTATTTACACGGATATGTAGTTCTTTAACTTTATGAAAAAGCTCTTTATACATTTGTAGATACTCTTTTGCACCAGAAAAAGATAAAAGTTGTTCATTCCAATTATATGCATCAATGCATATTTCTCCTGAGTTTGTTTTATATATCTTAACTATTTGAGCCATATATGGTTTTCATTGGGAATTCTCAAATTGTTATATATGTTTTCTCCTCCCTAAATGTGATTTCAGGGTGACTTGGGATATCTATACCTTGACCTGTACTCGAGGAAGGGCAAGTATCCAGGCTGTGCGCATTTTGCAATTAAAGGGGGGTGCCGGATTTCTGAAACTGAATATCAACTTCCTGTACGTAAACAGTTTTTTTCTCTTAACGTGTCGAGTTTATGAACACATTTTGCTGCTATTAACCAAGTGCTGAATATATGATCATTTCTTGGGTAGCATTAACACTTATTTATGAACGGGGACAAAGAAAAGAACCATAACCACAAAACATGCCTGTCTCATAACAGTTTCCATTGAGGGGAATTTAATAGCTGCCATACCACCATATCAGTAAATATGAAATACTACAGAAGTTCATGCAAAAACAATTTTTGTTACTTGGTTAATTTGGTCCTGTTGTACTTCTGATTAAGAAGTTGGGAATGTTGAGAATTATATTAGTGATCATTTATGACGAGGGTGTTTTCTTTACCTTCCCAACAACTTGCCAACTCATGAAAGGGTCTTGTGATACCTAATTTTAAACCACTGTTGACTACGACCTTACCTATAACCTCATTGTTGTAAATATCTAGATTTGCTTGATAATCTTGTGCACAGTGATTGCATATTATTGATATTGGTTCTACTTTGATAAGGTGAAACTTACTATTTTTGTCCCAAATTGAACGTCCATGATTGACAGACAACAAAACTTGAAACCATAGTAGTTATGTCAAACCAACTATCTCTTTTTGTACTTTTAGTAGTGTCCTATCTATAATGTTGTGTAGGGGTTATGAGATATACATCAACTCCTTCGGACTAGTCATCTGTAACTTAATATTTCTTAGTAAACTTAAATACATAGAACATGTTCATAATTAGAAGATGAAACAATAAACATAGTAGCTCATTTTGGTTGAGAATTTAAGTATCAACTTTTCTCTTTGAGAAGTGATGTCAGATATTCATGCCTATGTTTATTATGTTATAGGTTAACACTAGAAAAACCGTGCTTTTCAAAATATGATTTATCATTCTATTTTCCATCTAGTATAGACAAACTTTACAATCTCATTCTCAAGTAGTTATTAAATTTCGAAGTCTTCAAAATGAAAACCATGAAGTCATAGTCTTAATTCTTTTCCATTTTAAACTTGTTCAGAGTTGAATCTTCCTAACTAATGTCACCTGTTGGGTGTATGTTTATTATGTTGCCAAAATGCAGTACATATCTCCAGGGCTTGTATTTTCCCTATTTCAGTTTTGTTCGGTTGTATGTACTGTATAGTTATCATGATATCAACAACAATGCTCGAAACGATGGATATACCTTTTGAGTTGCAACTTGCAAATCTAGACAGTTGATTGAAACTACCCCTCTCAAAGTACAGTATCTTATAAACCTCTAGGAAGAACATAAAGGTGTCAGCACTATAGTGGTTGGTGACGTCTTTTTCCCTTTGCATGTGATTAGTGGTCAATGATTTTTTAGCATGCATCTTAACATGTTCAATCACCATAATTGTAATTAGACCAACCCAATTATAATGTTGTTTTGTAGGTCATGGATAATTAATTCCTTCTGTTATTTTTAAACCTGCCACCATCCCTGATAACCCCGTAACAGGGTGATACTGTCCACCTGATTGACCTTGCAACTTGGAGTGAGCTATGAATGCTTTTTATCAACCAATCAATCTTTATGAATGTTTCGTGAGAGAAATGTGCATTTTTCCCTTCTTTTTTTTATTATTATTATAAGCTGATAATTTATCCTTGAAGTGTTTGATTGTGGTAGTTCATGCATGTAATCCTTGGAATTGGCTCTGCTTTTGGTGATTTGCAGGTCGTAGCCCTCATTTGCAATTTTTCAGGTTTGCATAATTCATCAATTGTGAGGCTAAATCACGCTGAAGTGGAAACTTTGTTTCATGAGTTTGGACATGCTCTTCATTCTTTACTTTCAAGAACGGTATTCTGTTGGCACCTTACTACTGAGCAAACCAACCATACACCCTTGCTTTCATCATCGTAATCTATCTGTTATTTGTCCTTGTAGGATTACCAACATTTTTCCGGTACCAGGGTAGTTCTTGAGTTAGCTGAAACACCTTCAAACCTCTTTGAGTGAGTAATATGTTACAATTTCTACAGTATTTAAATTCCTAAATTTATGGAGATCTGTGGATATTTAATACAATGTGGTTGAATCATCCAAGGGTGATGCTGTTGTTTGTAACTGTCTGGTTTCAATTTAAAAAACAAGGTGGTATACATATAGATCAACTTTTGGTGGAAAACATGTCTAGAGAAACGTGCCCATTTTGGTGACACTGTTGTGCCATTTCACTGTTTCATTGTTATAGATGCATCTCTCATGTTCCAGAGGGTTTGATGTGTTTACAACAATACATGCTTTGCATATGTTTATATATACAAAGAGAAAAGAATATAGCATAATCTAAAGTAGATTTCAATCTTAATTCAGTCAAATCATATGAAATATAATTAACTTACCAAATAATTCATTATATTGTTCATAAAGAGGAAATAAATGAAAAGAAACTATTAGTAATATAGAAAGAGTTATAAACAAAACATAAAACACAGAATATTACTTTTTAATTAGACTTCTTCCATATGATATTTATAGATTCCACGAGGAAAAAGAAAAAAAGAAGAAAGAGAAAGAAAGAACGAAAGAAAAAAAAGGTAGGAAAATTTGTGTAGTTTAAGGGGGATCTCATGAGGTACCAAACCAGTGGTGCAATCACTATCACATACTATGGTGGGGCATACAGGGTAGTGTTTTGTCATTGGCACTTGGTTTGATTGTGAGGGAAAAGGAGATAGAAATGGTTATTTCCATCTTTTGGTAAGAGAGAAAAGGAAAGAAAGCAAATAAAGAAGATACGGTTTCATACGGCCAAACATGTGGAACAAAAGATGATTGTCCTTCATCTCTTCTTTGTTCCTTCCCCTTTGTTTCTCTCCTATCATAGTGTAAAAGGGAGAGATGCATGGAAAGAAAGAGATGGTGGGTATTATCACTTGAATTGACTTATTCCTCTATAAGTTCTCTTGCAATTAACAACTAATCATGTTTCCAATAGGTAGAAGTAAAATGATGTTGGAATTTAGGAAATGTAAACAAATAAGATCAGCTTTCCTGATGTGTTATATTCAGCAGCTAAATCAATAGTGTACGTCCGAGTTGTAATTATTGATTGATCAAATTCTTTTGATGGTAGGTGACTTTTGAGAATGTTTTGGGAAAAGGATTCAAATAAGAGCATTGTAGTTCACTTAATCAAGTTGTTCCTGCAAATTTAATCTTCTAAATAAGGTCCATTAGATGTCATTCAGTCATTTTGCATTATTGTTGACTAAG
Source organism: Hypseocharis bilobata (assembly GCA_036898025.1). NCBI lineage: Eukaryota > Viridiplantae > Streptophyta > Magnoliopsida > Geraniales > Geraniaceae > Hypseocharis > Hypseocharis bilobata. The sequence goes on from JAYMTT010000939.1 coordinate 8,989, forward strand.
TGAATTTTATTTTTTTTAGTTGGGCATTGTGATTTGTGCGGCTGTTAGAGGTAGCTCTTGGGAGCTCATAGCAGAGTCACTAGTCGCGCAAGCTGAGTCATATTGTAGCAATGAACTTGAAAATCCAACATTCCATCAATGATATCTCGGTTTTGTGCATCTTAACTATATCATCTTGTCAATGATCTCATATTTTTCAAATAAAGATCTAAAACTCACTAATAAAGCCTAGTCACCTATGAAACTTTTAACATTAAACTCTCTTTCATCTTAAGTCAATACTACTGCGTAAACACTTGTACCTTTGCCTTGGAGCCCTATGTATATCAGTATATAATATGAATTCATTGCTTCAATTGTAGCCATCCTGATTTTGGCTTTATTGATATCTCTAGATATTTTGCATGGGATTATCGAGTCTTGAGGACATTTGCCAAACACTATTCAACTGGTGAAATTATACCTGAGAAGTTGGTGGAGTCAATGCGTGGTGCCAGAGATATGTTCGCTGCAACTGAATTGCAACGTCAGGTTTAATATCCATGCCCTGAATGGTTTAACAAGTAATTCCTTGAAGCGCATACATCTCTGTATGCGAGTGTAAGAGATAAAGTAATGACACACACTTGTTTTCTTATTTTTGAATCAGATATTCTACGCGTTGATTGACCAAACGCTTTTCGGAGAACAACTAGCCCCACCAAGAGATACAATTTCTGTTATTGCCGATTTGAAAAGAGAATACACCAGTTGGAAGCATATGGAGGGTACACATTGGCATACCCGATTCAGTCACCTTCTGAATTACGGTGCAGGTATGCTTGAAGTCACCGGTCTTTCAAGAATCATGTGTGTACAGAGAATGCTGCAATTTTCAGAATGTTTAGGCAGGAGTTGTTGATTTACCAATTTTCAGAATGCATCATGTAATGGTGGATTTTATTTTATTTTTTTAATCTGTGGTGTGATAACTTTTGCTTGTCTGTGTGTAGGTTACTACAGTTATTTGTATGCCAAGTGCTTTGCTGCAACCATATGGGAGAAACTATGCCAGGAAGATCCGCTATCGTTGTCTACCGGAACTGCTCTTAGAACAAAGTTGTTGCAGCATGGGGGAGCCAAAGAACCGGCTAATATGTTGAAGGATCTAGTGAAGGATGGAATTTTAAGGTATAGCAGTGGAGGGATGTCTCCCGACATTACATGTCTTTGTGATGAAATCAAAGAAAAATAAGCAAGAGCGCTCTACATAGCCAAAAGAAAAGGAACATACAGCAAATCAAATTGAAATCGAGAAGGAAATTTTTTGAAAAGCTAGAGGCATACGTGAAGTGTAGCACCATGGTGGCAGAGAAATCACCGGCAGTTGCTGAGGCATTGTTATAGCCTTGATTAATTCTTATAACCCTGATTAATCTGGTTAAAGATTTTTCAAGTTGCCGGCAAAAGTAAAGCTCTGGTTAAATTAAACTCACAATTATATTGCCACAAACTCGTGTACCAAGTATGAGTAAAGACTGCAGCTGTGAGTTCGTTCTCTGTACTGTAAAATATTTATTCTTTCATTTCATTGTACTTTTGCAGCCAGAGGGCTTTAGATTTTAGTGATTGAATGAATGTAGTTAAGAATATTTTATGTCTGAATTATTGGACATTTTGAAGCTCAAATTTCATTGATTCTCTGGAGTAACAGAAAAAAGGTCTTGTAATGATTTATTGCATATTTGTCTATTTGAGTGCGTAGCATATTTATGTTTATGAAGATAAATTCATAGAATCCTAGACTATATTTAAGCTTCAAGCTTGTGGCTAATTCTGGGGAGAGAACTATATTTAAGCTTCAAGCTTGTGGCTAATTCTGGAGAGAGAGAGTGAGAGAGAGATCATACAGGTTTTGATTTAGTTAGCTGATTTATT
>JAYMTT010000940.1:0-10905 GCA_036898025.1 Hypseocharis bilobata
GTTATTATCCAATCTTTCATAACTTAAGTTTACTTCATTTATATCTTTAATATTTTTCTTCACAAAATTAGAAAAAAAAATTTCCTCAATTTTTTGAAAGCAACCAGACACAACCGTGTAGGAGACGATCATATTTAATTCAACTATCTTTCACACAATTACACGCTTTAATATTGGTCCCCATGACACGACCAATTATTTTAAACCAAAAAATGTATAATTACCACTTATTTTACCTTAACTTGCACAATCTCTGTATTAACAATTCCCCAAAAGATATTACCTATCCCACTTGCAATTTAATTTCATTCATAAACAATTGGACCAGAGAAAAAGCTTTATTAAATTACACAGGAATATTAGAGAACAAACCAGCACCACATGATATCACAATGTAGGTCCACCATGGACAACCCAAGAGAACAACCACAACCACAACCTGCTAAAAAAATTTATTCAATCTGCTAAAAAATTTACATCAACCAAAACCTGGCATAATATGTTATTCAGTGGTTGAAGTGGAGTTCATAACAAAATATGATAACACTAACATAATACATGAAAAAACATTCCCCAGAGGATCAGAAAGAACCAGATCATGATTGTCATGCCATGAAAGTCAGAAAATTCCACGATAAGATTAGAAACCAACACACTAATTTTTGTACTCCATGTCCACCGATGCAAGAAAACGCTGTGCCAAAAGATTAATCAAGTTTAACTCTCAAAAGTCTCCTGAATCAAGCATTGAAAATCAAGAAAATACACAACTCCACTCTCCTAAGTTGTACAAAAACAAAAGGAACCAAAACCACTAGGAATTGACAACAGCAAATAAAACATTTCACATTGCACTAAAGAGCAATATGAAACATGACTTGATCAATGCACCGCAAATAACATCACAAATACATCAAGTAATCAAAAACCTGAGCTCCATCTGAAGCTGAGCGATAAAATAAGAAATTACATTACTTGATTGATAAAATAAAGTTCCTATAAGCAACAGAAATACAAGTCAAACTAATAGCCCAACTGTAAATCACAGTAAATAACCCAAAGAATGTTGGACCTAAATAAAAAATAAAAACTACCAATACAATGTACCACTTATAACTCCCACGATATGCTATCTTTTACCAAAAATGAAAAAGAAATCACATTTCCCTAATAGGTAAAGCATGCAACTCTTATCAAAACACTGAAGTTGACAAACTTAAAGTAGGACCATGGCGCAAAAATGGGCAATAGCTCGTGTTTGGTACAAACTAGCAGTCTGTAAAAGTTGATCATAAAGATCCATTTGAGCATTTAAAACATTGATGGTTAACTAAGATTTCAAGTTACAAAAGCAAAATCATCCTGAACAGAGCTTCTGAAAACACATATCTAACAGAGATCCATTCCAAGAAATCAGCAGCAAAAACCAAGTGAATTTGAACAAATTGATTAAAAAAGGAAATTGCTAAACTTGTCTCGATTAGAAAGCCATAAAAACCGAAACAGATAAGATGTCTATACCTGGCCAATACATAGTCATCCCCAGCACGAAAAAAAGTATCTGTAATAAAAATGAATACTAGAAACACCAAGAAAGTTTTTACAGAAAGAACCCTTGTTAATGGAAGAGAACTTGACCAAAATCTGACAAGTAATGGAGAGGCATTGTGATTTGTTAACCCAAATAAAATCGATCTCCAATATAGATCATATAAATAACAACTAATATATGTTTAACTGTATATACATAATTTTCCGTCCAGTCTCATATAATACACAAAATAGCTATTAAGAGATTCAGATGCATTATAGCTATTAAGAGATTCAGATATCTTTTATTTTCTGTGTGAATAACAAACAAAACAGTTAGCATATTCAAAATTTCAACAAATCTACATATGGAATATGACTCCACACAGAAAGACAAACAGAAAAGACAAAAATACAGATCCCGTCAACAGGCCTACGCAAAACAGAATATACGGAAGTGATATTTTGAGGAACATATATGTAGTCATATTCCCTTTACATGTTTGTTAACAATATGATCATTTTAAATAATAATATCAATTTCATTGTTTTCAAAAAACAAATTAACATTGAACCATATATCATAAAGATAATATAATAACTCTTCATTTCTAGGGTAACTCAACTTTTTTACTTTTTACCTGCAATGGTTATCAGCTTTATTTTCTCAACTCGGCAAAGACACACACACACACACACACACACACACATATATATATATATATATCAGCAAGTTAAAAACAGATTCAAGATGAAAACATCATTTTATGATGGTGGGCAAACTGTCATATATAATGCAGAAATATTATTCAAGAGTAGAATTGCTACAAAAAGTTATGCCAGGGCCATTTCTAAAAACTAGTATTACCCTTGAGAGTGACTCATTTCAAGCCAGACTCATCATGTACTGGATCATCTAATATTTCCTATAACAAGCTGAAATCTGGACTTAGATTATTTTGAAACTGACTTGTTAGCTACATTAAAATTCTCGATACAACAGATCAAATTTAGCAACAAAACAATCCATCAATAAAGTGGACAGATTCCGGTATATACCACATCAATTCATATCAAACTTCAGATTCATTTATGCTGAACAGGGAAATATGATAGTATCCCACACCAATTTGGTTGGCAATTTATGCAACAACCAGACTTCAAGCACTTGTATCTTTATTCAAGCTAATGTTTGAATAAAGCAAGAAAACCGCCAAATCCAGCTATATATACTAACATCAAACACCATCAACAATAGTAACACTAAATTGAGACCATATTGCAAACTTAAGCAGCAAGACGAAAAGCTAACCTTTTGCAGAAAAGAAAATTGTTGCTGAACATGAATCAACATTGCATTGCCCATAAAAGTCATAAATGAATTATTTCTCACCATTCTTTTCAAAAAGTTCATAGAAGTTCCGATGCTTGAACTTTATTGACGAGTATGTTATAATTACAAAAAAATATTCTCATGGTGATTTCATATGATCACAGAATCACTCACTACCCCAGAAATTCATTTTGTCCCATAAACTTTTACAGGAAATTTTTTGTATCAAACCAAACAAAGTTAAAGAGATCATCATAAATATTAGGAAAAATTAACAATGAGATCAAACCTACTATCAAAAACCGTCATCATATCATTCTAGACTGCTAGTGATAATTAGTAAAATTTAAAAGATACTTACTAGAGTGGTAGAACCATGGACGCTATCCCTAGAAAACCAAAAAGAAAAGAAAAAATGTGTATCAAAATACTGATTCTAAATAGAATAGCCACAAAACCAACTTTATGGGAGGAATGGCTAAAAAACATAATGGGTGAATTACTCACAGATATATCCTTTCACGTCAAGGCTGCAGTCATACACCTCCACTGCAAGTGCCCTCCGGAATGACCAGACCATGGATCATATGTAATGAATTTTGTTAGGAGATTTCTATATGAGGGAAAAGAACCATACAAAAGACTTAAGCAGGAGCTGATAGTCCTGACTATAGCGAATGAAATTATATAAATAAATAAATAACCAAAGACGTATAGTTTACATCACTAAAGAAGTACTATATGTATCACAAACACATACAGACTGGCAAGAGAGAAAATGTCAAAGTAACACTGATACACAATAAACCATAACCCCTGCTATATATGAAAGATTTTTTTCTTTTAATGGTAACAGCAGTATAATACACGTGACCCAATAACCCATTTCATATGTTCATCACAGCAAAAGGGATGACATATTACAAGAAAAGAATATAATTTCTCATGGCAATAAATGTATCCATTTTAATTCAGTTTGAACAAATTTCCAACAACTAAGGAATTCCAAAGTATGCAAGAACTCGGATTTTAAAACATAAATATGTATTGAAGGGTGTCAGAATAAGCTCCCAACAAACAAACCAAGGTACCTTCTCCCGAGTGCCTTTTAAGCATCTAAGAACTGGAGGGTAGCCTCAAAGCAGTGGCAGATATCCTGAATGAAAAATTGCATTAGACTTTCCCTTCAGGAGCCAAACAATGGTAATAAAACAATAAAAGATACAAACTGACGCAACATGAAATAAAGAGAGGATATCGCAAGCATGAGTGGAGTTAAGAATTAATATCCAAATAAGAGAATCCAAATTAAACATAAGCAGTGAATACAAACTATTCAAACAAAAGAAAGAGATCAACCCTGCCATCTTCAGTGACGATTGCCAAATAACAATCAAAGTTATTTTTACAAAGCGAAAAGGAAAATATCTATTTTTCTCCTTGATTTCTCATGAACTGAATTGTTAAACCAAGTTCAAAGTACAAATCTAGCTATAATGGAAAATGAGGATATGAAAAATAAATTTTCACATGGCTATAATCGACAGTGATTACAAGAGAGAAAATAAAACGCCTTCAGCGAGTTGTCTTACAAGAGATACAGTACATCCCACTGAAAGAATCGCCAGTGAAGAATACTCTTGATCAAACATCATCCCTTTTGACTTCAACCACGCCAACACTGTGACCATAGGCCCTTAGGTCACCAAAGAAGATAAAGACAAATAATGCCCAATGATTAGATATCTGAATATAAGATCATAATGTACTAATGTCTAGGGCAACAGCATTTCTGGAGTCAGAAAATCAGCAACATGGTTCACTTGCCCGTGATGAATGGATGACTCAAGGCCTGTGATACTGTCATCCTCTTGTCAGGATCCAACATAAATATTTTTTCAAGGAGATCTTTAAAATTAGCTAACATCTTTGGATCCTCCCCAGCAGAGCCTGTAATAATTGACCCAATATCTTTTGGCTTTACGTTGAAAATTGTCCTCCTTATAATCTACAAAGGCAAGAATAGAACCTCAGTCAACATGCAACTATATATGACAACTGAAGTTACTATTACAAAAGGTAAATGTGGTAGATAGATGCCAAAAGATAAATATATACCTTCTTTGTGACGGGATCATCTTCGATGGCAAGAAAATTCAAATCCTGGTCAAAATGCTGATCTATAAATCCACCCTGTAGAAAAATAAATTCAGAAAGAAAAAAAAACTTAGACATTGGAACTTGGAAGTTCAGCAAATACATCTTATACTGACAAAACCAAACAAATTAGACCAAAACAGCAAGACCAGCAGGATCTCAATGCAAAGCAACAAAAGCCTTATCCCAAAAACATTGTTTCCCAAAAACTAGGACAAACAAACAAAGGCAATTCTTACCTTCCGGAGCATCTTCTTTGGAAATGGACCCTTCAATTCCATGTGAAGGCGCAGCATGTCATTGTTCGTATGTCCAGGGAATAGAACCTTTCCTGTATAAAGCTCATACAAACAGCAACCTACAGACCAAATATCCAATGGATGATCATAGGGAAGGCCAAGAACTGCATCAAAAGATAAGTAACATTTAATCAATCTGCTTCCAACAACAACACCAAAAAAATCCAATATACCAATTAAAAATATTGCATTGAACAACCAAATCATTTCCAACAGGCAGTGTATAAGAGTTGAGCTTACTTATTTCCGGGGCACGATAAAAACGGCTCACAAGGTAAGGTGTAATTTCATTTTTTCCAGCATACATTGCATTACCAAAATCACAAAGCTTGAGAACATTTTTCGCCTCGTTGACCTGGAATAAAAAAGGAAAATACAAACAGTAAATATATGCTAAGAACTCAATGCGTAGAGTATTCAAGATGCAACCAAACTATAAACACAAAAAACCTACCAGCATGTTATCCGGCTTAATATCACAGTGCAAAACACCACAGTTCTTAAGATGCTTCAGTGCAATAAATAGCTGCTTAGCATACGCCCTCACTGCAGTTAATTTAAGACCGATATTGCGACCAAACTTTTTTAGCACCTCACGCAGATTCATATGAAGAGATTCAAAAACTAAACAAAGATGGTTCCGGTACTTGAAACTTGAAAGAAAACGAACACAATGGCGCCTGTCATCTGGATCAGCACCTACAAGTTTCTTCAATATTCCTAGCTCCTCAATACCAGCCTTGTACCTGCACAGGAACAGCACATATAAGTGATTCAACATTGAGAAAAGGCAATGGAATCCAGGCAGGAGGGGCGATGATCACTCACATTGTATCATTATTACGAATGATCTTTATAGCCACTTCTTCTGGCTCACCATTACAAGCCTTAAGATCCCTTGCACGAACTACTGTTGAAAAGACACCTTTTCCATGAGCAGCAGTAACTTCATATCTACCATCAAGGATTTCACCGAATCTGTAGCCTGCATAAGAAAAACTAACCACATTAGAGAAGAAACAAATAACTATTAAAAAAAGTGAAACATAACACAGATGAATAATCAAGAAACCGAATGCTAGGTGAATATGGTGGTTTTCCTGGAGGAAAAATTGATGAAAGGTGTCCAATTCAAAAACATTGTCCAGCTGCAGATTAAATTCACATTTTTATATATGAAAGAAATTCTAGTCAGAATCATCAAAGAAAGTTAAATTGAAGTGCCATATTTTATTTCATTTAACCAGATAAGTGGACTAAAATAAATAACATTAACAGTTCGCTATTACTAGTAAAAAGCACTTGTAACATCTATAAATCAAAGCAACCACGAAGGTTGCTACATTGGGAATAGACAAGTTAATTGATAACATGATGGTAGATGTCATCCTCTCTGGCTATCTCAGAAGGGTCAAACGTTTAAGAGCATTTAAAATTTAATATATTATTTTGCAAAATGAAGCATGAAAAAAGTTTAGCAGGAGGAAGAAACAACAAGAAAAAACGATTGGCCTAGCTACATTATAGGCGAAGAAAAACCGACTAAGCATAAAGACAGGAGTAATTCAACATTAGGTAGATTAAATGTTAGCTGCAAAAACTGAAATCAAGTTTTTCAGGCAACAGTTGAAAAAATAAGCACGTCGTGGCAGATAGATAACAGATCTATCAAATACTTACTATAATATCCATCTGCATCATCCCAATTGTCATGAAAGCCACTCCTTTCAAGATGTAAACCATCTCCTTTGCCCTGCAAAAAATGCAAAGTACAAAACCTTAGCATACCTGCCGATAACATAATTGATTAACATTGATGATTAAACTATCTTAGTTCTTAGACAAAAATAAATAATGCACATATGTATAAATTAGTATAAAAACAAGACCCTTAACCTTACCGATTTGCGAACGCTAGCTGGTGACTCGCCAAAAATATCATCACAGAACATGTCAGTTGATCTCTCACTCTGCACAATATAATGGATATAAAATTACTACACATGAGATCCGATGTAAATAGCAAGAGTGTGTTCAACAAATAAACGCAGATGCAACAAACAAAGTTCTCATAGAATATAAAATAATAGAAAATACAAACCTTTGGGGTGCCCTCTCCCAGCCCACCAGCACCAGGATTCCTCTCAGAAGCAGAAATTCCATTTTGTGGAGGTGATTTGCCAACAGAAAATGGTGGGTCAGCAATATTGGCATTGATCCCATTATTCCTACCATCACGAATACCTGGAACCACATTACCAGCATCTATAGGTTGATCAGGATGCTCTGTAGGGGCCTTATCTGGTAGAGTACAAAACTTGAGCTATTAGGAAGTAGGTATAAGAATCAATAAAGCATTCAAATTAGATAAGTAAACATCCACAAAAATAGAATAGGTTCCCAATTACAGGGTGCACCATGCAAGATTAGTTAAGTGAAAACATTTAAAAGACTAAACTACTTTTCAAACTCCATAAAATTACTTACACTTCCCCAAATGAGAAGTATTGCCCAATATCAGCCAAAACAATTCACAAAGAATGTTTTCCACATAAAATATTTACAGATGGAACTAAGAACGTCGAATGCCAACATTACCTATACAGGAGACACCAAACACTTGATAAGGCCAGACAAGGTCGACTGTGAAAATTAGCTCAACTTAAAGAACTAAGAAAGTGCATGCAGAATCAATTTATTAAGATTATAAATTCAGGCTTCAAATTTAAGTTATGAATAAGATGTCCATCATAAGCTTAAAAAGCAATAGAAGAAGTACCTTTCCCTGCCTCCTCTAAATGAGGCTCAATTTTTGGCTGCGAGTGCTGACTCTTATATTTTTCAAGGATGGCTTGCATTCGCCTTCTACTCTCCTCCTTAATTCTATTGACATCTTCCTCTTCCTGTTCAGCAAGTCGCAATGGAACTATTTCTTCATCATCTTCTTGCTCATATTCATCTCTGCAGTAAATTTTTAAGAGATTACAACTCAAACATTGAGGACAAAAAGTCAGATTGGTCCACAAAAAAATTACTATAAAGTATGAGGAGATACCTCTTCTGTTTCTCTTCACCCTCTTCGACAGAGTCACTCTTGCAACTACGAACCTTTTCTGGATCAATTCTTCTAGTTCTATCACGGTGATATTCTGTTTCATCGTTTCTCGAGAGCCTAGAATGCCTATGCCTATCTCGATCTACATAGTCATCTTCAAGATTTTTGTACTTCTCCCTATCAGTTTCAAAGTCCCTATCTTTATCTCTGCTTCTATCAGTTCGTCTATCCCTCTCACTCTCCCTCTCCAATCTCCAGTCCCTAACTCTATTCCTATCTCTATCCCAATCCCTGCCATATTCCCTTTCGCCATCTTTGTCCTTCCTATCTTTTTCATTCTCTCTCCGTCTATCCCTATCCACTTCTCTGTCCTTGCTCCTATGTCGTTCATGATCCCTCTTCCTCTCCTTGTCCAACTCCCTGTCCCTCTCCCTTCTCCTGTCCCATTCTGCATCCCTCCTGCGATCTTTGTCCGACTCCTTCTCCCTGCTCCTATCTTTGTCCCATGCCTCCTGACTTCGATGTCTGTCCTCTCCTCCAATATATCTATTATAACTTGTACTGTGTTCCCTTTCCTCATTTCCCACTGACTCTCTCCTACTAGGAAGTTGATCCCCACTGCGCCTGGACATTCTGCCATCGTCAGAATCGTACTCAGTCTTGTTTTTAACAGCATAATATGAAGAGTCCCGTTCTGAATGGCGTTTTCTTTTCAAAAGAACATCCTCTTCAACTACGCTACGTGAACAAGATCTCTCCCTAGCACGATCCCTACCACGTTCATGTGACCTCGATCTACTTGCAGCAAGAACCTCATCACGGTTTCTATCACGAGATGGTGAAGTCTTATGCTTGTTCCCTGTGCTATCTGTCCTACTATTTAATTTGATTTCATCAGCTTCCACATGTTCAGCATCACAGTACCTCTTTCCCTTGCCACTTCCTCTTGAGAGGGAATCAGATTCTTTTTTCTGCATGTTATGACCCATACCATCATTAACACGGTCCTGTGGGCTAACTCTGGAAACTAATTCATCTTCAAGCTCAGCACTCGGATTTCTTTGCAAACCATCTTCATCATCAATCTTATTAGCAAAGCTATGCCTACGGTTTGTTTTGTCCTCTTTGTTTAGTGTTAAATTAGTCATCAAATCATTGTCAATCCTATCCTCCTTCATTTTCTTCGAACTGCTATGACTTTTCTTAGCTCTCTCTTCCACTGGTAGACTAGAATTGGGATCTCCCTGCAAAATTTGAAATAAGTTCACCATTTTCCAGACCGACAATAATCACATCGTAAACTAGACAATATGCAGAAGAAAAATAAAAACATTTAGCCAGCTCTTACAAATCAATAGTAAGCCATCAGTCTTCACTGAAACGCCTAGGGAAACTTCTTTTGTGTAAACACAGTGCAAGCATGTTCATGAGACACTCACTCGGGTATCTAACAAGCTCTCACCACAAAAATTGCATTATATAGTCCAGGAACAACAAATTAAGTCACTGAGAAAAGCTAAACACAACAAAAGGAATCAAATTATATAGTAGATTGAATTTTCATTATCAAAAAACAGCCATTTATGAAGTTTTTTAAAAAAACAAAATTAACAGAAACCATAGAATTTCAACATTTTAGTTTAAATTATATTCTTCAGCTTCCTCAGCAACCAAAGGCATAATAAAAATCCGATTAAAAGAGGAAGGGCAATCAGAGCACTACCAGATTTTGTTTATCGGATCCGCCGCGAACTTCAGGCGCCTTACTCCGACCAGACTCCACATCGGAGCCACCAAGTCCCTCATCTTCGAGAATCTCCCCTTCCTCCACATCATCATCTGGTTGTGAACCGTTGGGAACAGCAGGAGGCTCAGGAATTGGAGGAGGAAGGGCCTCTTCGCCGTCGTTTTTGCTTTCTTCTTCGCGCTTTTTGCTGCTGTGACGGTGCCGATGGTGGCGATGGTGATGACGGTGCTTGTGGCGTTTCGAGGACTTCTCCGCCTCGTCATCATCGGACGATCGCCGGTGCTTGCGACGGGATTCACCGTTGTCGCTCGCCATTGGATGCTCGCAGCAAATCTAGGGTTAGGGCTTTCCAGTTACCGTCTAATTTGGGGGCTTCTTTGATAGAGAGAATGGAGGAAAACGAAAATCCCGAGTCAGTGGTGGCTTTATTATTTTGAGAAGTGACAACAACATGGTATTCTCTTCCTAATCCGAGCCTAACTGCTCACGCGCACTGGAAGTAGCGCGTGTTTCAGGTTGGATCGGACTTTGGTGGGCTCAAAATATCCCAAAAAGCCCACATAACGCGATATAGGCTCAAATTTTATGCACAAAGCCAACCAGGCCAAACCCAGAACAACATCTTTCCTTTTTCATTTATCACCACAATTTTTTATGATGCCAATTTCTTCAAAAATACATTGTTAGGTCCAACTGGAAAATATTTTCAAGAAATTTGGTGTTGAATGTGTTATGAGCTAAGAAGCATCATTCTTTGAAAATGCTGAAGAATTTGAATTGGATT
>JAYMTT010000941.1:0-10901 GCA_036898025.1 Hypseocharis bilobata
CCGGATCCGAAACGGATACGGGTAAAAATGACCCGGATTTTTTGGGCATAAATTTTAAGACTCATACCCAATTTTTAGAAACGAATTTTGGGTTACCCAATGGGTCGTTGCCCATTTTGCCAGTGCTAATTCTCATTATCACATCAAAATTGACATATTTCAAATTATTTGATCAAAGACTCTATTATTAATCACTACTAGATAGATAGCTCATTTGATTCCTAGTAGTACTTAATTACACTTTAATGCCTCTTACACTTTTTCCCTACATTCTTTTTCAGAATAAAATTTTATCTTCCAATATCTTTGCATAATGATAAATTTTATAGACTTTTGAGTGAACGACAATAGCTAGGTTGAATCTATTGTTTTACCGCAGCAAAAGAAATTTTTCTCGTCATTTTTCTTTGGGATATATAACAACGATACGATTCATTTTTCACTGGATTGAGCAAATTTGTGAGGAGTGGTAGATCGAGCAATGATGATAAAATGGGTACAAAGTAGGGAGTACGATTAGGAGTGAGATTGATGCAAAATGTTTTGTTATTAATTATGATTAGAAGAATATTACCAGGCTGTCACACTTTCTATGATGGTGCAAATTAAAGCATCTTATAACATCTTCTTGATCCCCTTTATGTCTCTTTCTTTCATCTCAAGAACCATTTGCTTTTTTAGCTTCATTGCATGACCTAATTTGATTATTTATGGTACAAGAAATAAAGCAAACTCTGCACAACTATTATCTTGTTTCACCAACTATGGTCATGAGGACCAAATATGATTAGTACAAGCGATCCAATTTTCAGTATCTGTTTTGTTTGTCACATGGAATCTTAAAAAAACTACCTTTCTTTCTTATTTTCATACAAAAAATTTCAGTTATATATACAAATAAACTATTTTTATTTTTTTTATTTTAGGTTAGCTATTTCACAAATTTTAAAGAGTTGTTTAGCAGTCAGAACATCGTGTTTCAAGAAGTGAGATATTCGAACTTTCAATAACGGCTTCACTTGTGCTTGGTAGCTTTGTCGGAAAAGATTTTAGTTGAGTACTCTCTAAAAAGCCCAAGTAGTTCTAAACAAATAATACAATAATAACTCTATAGGTGAAACATAAAACCCATATTTTTCTTGATGTTTTCTTCCACAACCCTACTCTAATTCCATAGGTTTAGTACATTGTAGAGGTGTTGCTTTCAGGCCCATTGGCATCTTTATTGTGATGGATTGGATGTTTGTGACCATCTCAAAACAAACTAAAAGAGAAACAAAAAGATATTTATTTACAGTTGAAATGGATGGCTGGGGTTCATATAAGGCTCTACTCTTCTCTTCTCTTCTATCTTCTTCAATTCATTACCAGTAAAATGGTTATGTCTGTTGTCTGTTGTCTGTTGTCTGTTGAGTTAGAAAATGGTCCACAAGTGGGGATAAATACCTGTCAGAGAAGACAAGGCCACAAGCTTCTTGTTTTATGGTCTCCATGACATGATATGATGGACTCCTCGCTCCTGTATTCAGAGGCTGCCAAACCAAAAACTACTTGTGGACTGTCTCTGCTTGCTTACCTTTTCCTCTCTCTCTCTCTCTCTTATGTGAGTATGAACACGCAGGGAGGGCCATGGACATGCTTCTGTGATCCACTTGAAGATTGCCCCCTATCCTCTTGACACCCAAACCAAACAAATTAAATGAAACCAGGCACCTAAGTACACCATTATTGAAGTTTTTTCAGATTTTTCTACAGGTCCATTGTCTCTGCAACTCGGGTCCACCATATCCGTTCAACCCGACCTCTCCAGAATAACACCATGTCAATACAGAATTGACAGTCTTCAAACCTAAACTCCTTCAACACCACATTTTGGAAAAGGGAACACGTATACGCATGACGTTTCTATGCATATACGTGTTCTCTATACACTACATATATACACGTTCAAAGACGATGACCGTAATGAATGCAGTATGGGAACACTCACATGCTCGATGCAGAAAAAAAAAAGGGTATGGATGCTCAGTACAAGTATGTCAGTAAAAGAACGTAAGAGAACCAAAAGAGAGCAACAGAAGAACATAATCAATCAATCATTCATTCAACTCTTATGAACTGAAAGAAGAATCTGAATTTGAATTTTAATACAAAAGCACATAAGAGAACCAAGACATTGGTCCTCACAATTGGTGAGAACTACCAACCGAGGTATCACTCAGACAACAAGTAAAAGAAGAAAAGAAAAAATGGTACATTTTGGAGCTATATAACAGGATACTACTAGTAGTACATACATGTTTGCCATTAAGTTTCTTCCTATATATTGCAACGGTCATAACCTGAGAACCACAAAGACGGCTCAGCAAGTTTTAATAACTCGCCATCTTCAGCATTACAAAATGATTCAAACTCTGCTGTATCATATTTGGGAAGGTCAGAATCGTCGCAAGTAGGTCTTAGTGCTTCTGTAGGTAAACGAGACTCTGCAAGTAACTGATTCAGAGTGCTAATGTCCCTTTCATGGTTTTTCTTCAATTTTTCAATCTCTTTATAAGCCCTCTCTGTTTCTTCCTCAGCCTTCATTGCTCGCATCTGCAGAATGTTGGGAGTTTATTAAGCGTTAAAAAGAATTATGCTAATAAACTCATAAGAAGACATAAATAATAATCCACACAGGGGTGTGTGTGTGTGTGTGTGTGTGTGTGTGAGATAGAGATAGAGAGAGAGAGAGAGAGAGAGAGAGAGAGTAACTGGTCAATTATGCAAAATGAGTGTACAGGCAAGCAAGTATTTGGAAAAACGGAAAAGATACGTTTAAATATAATTATCAATATATGTATGTAAGCTAAAGTAACATAAAAAAAAAAAAGAACAAGGAGATATAGAAAGTCTAAATATGAATATGTGGTTCATATCCGTAAGTGGTATTTCACTATGTGTCAACACTCAACATAAATGTGCACAAAAGGGACTCCAGTCTGTTTTTGTCTAATTGATCAAAACCTTCAACCCGCCCTCTAAAGATTGTAATTGGAAGTTGTTGACATAATTGTCTAGCTATGCAATAAATCATTAGTTAGACTTTCTGACGACTATAGTGAAGCGAGACCTGAATTTCTTAGCTATTGAAGTTACCAGTCTAACCAAGAACTATGCAATCAATAAAACTACAAATGACTACAGCGTAACAACATTTTTTGTCTTCAGAAATTTTCTTACGTCCTCCAACTTCATTAATCTTGATATTTTTCATCTCATTAATTGATCACCCGGGCTTTACCGTGACGTTAAAAATTTCCACATCAGTATCAAATGTGTTAATGGGAAATGCAGTTTCATTTGCACAATAGAAGATTGCCACAGTACCAATCTGCTCAGAAGAGACTGATCCTGGGAGTCATCATGCATAAATAAGGTTTTAGATATTTAAGATGGAAGTGTGACAAGCATATCACTATCACAAAGAAATAAAGGACCAATGGAAGTAATGAAAAACTGTAACAATAGCCAGTCAGATGCAACAGCTTCCTCAAACAGTAATAGAACAATAAATGCAACATGAAAAGGCAATAACAATATGGAACCAATTGCAAATCTTACCTGGGCTGATGCAACAGCTTCTTCTGCTTCTTTAAGCCGCACAAGCAACTCACCCGCAGCCTGTACAGCTTCAGCAGTATCCCTCAGTTGGGCCTGAAGACCTTTGTTTTCATCCCTAAGATATCGTCTCTCCTTTTCTTTTTCTGCTCTTAATGCTGAAATTTCTGCAGCAAGGGCATTAATGAACTTAGATTCAGCACCCCTGACTCCTGCTTTTGCAGCCGCTTTCTTGACATCATCTATTCCATCCCGGATCTTCCTATGCCTGGCAAGCAGCTGCATATGTTTCTCCTCAAGATCTGCGTACTGTTCAAGCATGCGAGCATGCCCTTCCATTGCCAACTGCATTGCTTCCTTCAACTCCTCTGCACATTTCTTCTCGGTATCCAGTTCCTGCTTCAGCTTTTCAGCTAAAGACCTGCTAGCATCAAGTTCAATTCTCAATTCCTCAGTAAGAGAAATCCACTTACTCTCTGTCTCAGTCCAATGAATTCTCTCCTGTTCAAATTTTTCCTCTGCACTCTCTACAGCTGACTCTGATATTCTACTCAGAGGTGGAGCAATACTAGGATCACATGAGTAAGTCAACTGCAATGTAGGACTTCGTTTCCGAGCTGACATGGATGAAGAATCTATATACAGTTGTAGTTGGCTTCGCAAGTCTTGAATCTCTTCCAACAGCACTTCTTTCTCACCCATATCAAAGAAATTTCGATAACCTTCCAGCTCATCTTGAACTCTCTTTAACTCGATTTTTGTCCTTAAAACTTCAGGATGATTGTCATACTTATCCTTTAGGAGCTGCAAATACCAGGCGGGGTTGCATGAAATAATGAACAAGGAAATAAAGAAAAAACACCTTTAAGGCAGGGTTGCATGAAATAATGAACAAGGAAATAAAGAAAAAACACCTTTATCATACACATCTTATTTCTGGTTAGTCTTGAAGATCAAATCACATACCTTATGCTCATTTGCGAGTGCCACAAACTCTTCCTCCATGAACTCCTCAGTAGGTAAAACACCATCCATAAGGCTCTCAAGGCGAAGAATTTTATCCTCCCTTGTCTGTCCTATTATGGCATTGCATTCCCTCTCATGCTTGTACTGTTGGACCTGCAAATGAGACACAAAAAAAGTCATGCAAACAGTACAAAAAGGTTATGGCTAGGGTTGGAGGTTCAATGCTGACAGAATTATAAGAAACCTACCAAACGCTTAAGTTGGATTATCTCAGAATTTTGCCTGGCACAGAACTCTTCAAGTGCCATTTCTCTCCTGAAAGATCCTGCCAACACTTTCTCTACTGCCTGTGCAGTAAGAAGAAATGTTATCAACTAACTGAAATACATGAACATTTATCAGGTGAATTTAAAGATCAAAATTTCAGCATTCCTCTGTACTTACTTTGGGAACTTGCTTCTTTGGTTTCTCAGTAGATTCTGATCCTTCAATAGGTACTAACTGCAAGTTTGAGTTGTCATCGGCCTCTTTCACCTCTAGCTGAGTTTTACTCCTGCAATTACTGCACAGAACTGCCATGGTATCTTCTTCTGAAATTTCGGTATCTTCAGGAAAAGCTTGCACGCCCGCATCAACTTTCTGAACCGGTAAAACCAGCTTAGACTCTGAAGGTTTAATTGAAAACCTGAACACTGACCGTCTCAAAGCTGAACTCTGGCGGTGACTATCTATAATTTCAAGACCACGATGGAGGCTAGCTGCTAGATGATCAGCTGTTGTATTTCTTTGAGTAGGCAGAGCAGTTGAAGAGCCATTCCTGGAAGATTTAAGAGAAGACATATGTTCAGCCTCAGTTCCTAATTTAATTTCATCCTTAAGATCCTTCTGAGAAGCACTTGACATTGATGATGTCCTTAGACTTTTCCTGCTGGTACTGATTCTAGGAGAAACGCTTGGAGTTGGGGACTTGAGAATTGGAGATACATCACATGGAACTATGCTTAGATTGGAAGGAGATACACAATTCACTGAGCCATTAGAAGAATCAAAAGGCGTAACTGATACCAAATTATCTTTTGAAACTTCACTAAGATGTTCAGAGGATGCCGTCTTGTTTGGAGACTCTTCATTTAGCAATTTATTGACAGAGGAGCTAACTATCTCTCTCCCCTCAATGGGCTGACAAGAGGAGTCCCCACCGAGAGTGTTAGCAATTTCTTCTGCAATATTACTATGGCTTAGTGCATTAGCACTAGAACAGTCTGGGTTATTTCTGATTGGTTCTACACTATCAACAATCATAATTTCTTTTTTCTCAACATGCTCAGATATCCCTTCCTCCATGTTGACATCTGTATCCTCAGAAATCTCATGAATGTGTCCACTTTCAGTTGTGTTAGACTGAGGCTGACCAGAACTTCCATCTTTGGCAATCACAACTTCTGAATCTAAATTGACTGCTTCAACTTTGTTCATCTTAAGCGTTTTATTTCCTCCACTGCTTGCTGAATCCACAACCATTGGGACACTGACTTTCTCAACAGCTTCTTCATCAATTTCCATCTCCTCATCACCGTCGTCATCAACACGAGGTAATGTCATTGGACGATTAAAACTAAGTTTTAGTAAACTCAAACTTCTTCGGGCAAATCCTCCAATGGAGTCATTTGGTTTGTTGCCATTTGCCTTCAGTCGAAGTAGTTCATCCTGTTGAATATATCAAACTTATAATGATATTCACAATAACATGTCAAGATTTGTAATTAGTAAATCACAATTGATTTCAGTTGTTAAGCATCAAAATAAACCTTTAGCTGCCGTATGACTTCACGTAAGGAATTCACATCATCATGCATTTCTTCATTAACGACAGCTTTGTTCTTTATAGCCTTTGCACGCTGTGCAAACCTCAAAGTACTGAAAGTTTCACTCCTGCAACTGCAAATTATTGACTGATGTGAATTTCTATTTCATTTAGAAGAAGAAAAAAAAGGCACGCTTTTACAAAACATGAGCATGTTAAATTACCTTTGAACTGGAGAAACAGCACAGACCATTGCTAACTTTGCATTACCACCAAGAGATTCCTGTAATAAAAATGTCAACCTGGAGTCTCTATAGGGGATATGCCTTTGCTTTCCCGTTTGAGAAACTTCAGCAAGTATATTTATCAGGTTCCTGCAACTCCAAATAAATAAACTGCAATTAGTACAGAACTAAACAATCTCTGTCTTGACTCAGGTCCACATTAACACAAGCTGTACAAAATCTTTCTTTTCTAATGAAGAAGGGATACGAGGAAAAAAGACTAAATTTAGGGTACAAAATTGTAGAAACTTCAATGCAAAAACAGCACATAGCAAAGATATGCAGTATCATACCCGAGCTGTGAGAGCGACCGGTTAATATTCCCTGCTTCCTTCAATCGTTCCCCAGCTGCACCAGTTAACTTCTGTCTCTCTGACCCAGCCAAATCAACAAGATTTATTCTACTTGTTTTAAAGGTGCTTAAACCATTTTCCGTACTCTGTAAAGTAACAGTTGACTTTTATCAGAATCTCTCCAACGTAAAAATGCAAGTCAACAAAAACAATAGGTTTAGGGTTTTACTCTGATGTCCATTAAGCAAGATGAGAACACGTGTTAACATAATTCCAGCCAGCCAGCTTTACTTTTTGGTACAAATCTATATTTAAAAACCTCTAATAGATTGCATCCTACCTTTGAATCTTATATTTCATTGGAAGAAACTAAGAAACAAAGCCTCCACCATCTACATACCAACCATAAAAGGAAAAAAAAAAAAAAAAAACTACAATATTACCTTGCATCGAGATTCAACAACACAAGTAAAAACACTATGTGAGCGAGAACTCTCTCCGTTAATGCTAGTTGCACCTGTCCTCCGGTTTGACAATCCCTGCATCATTTATTTAGTAATTTTAGAAATGATTCTTCAAAAGATATCCATACCACTTGCAATTTAATTGTCAAGTATACTACCAATAGGAAAAGAATCGTAACCAGAGAGATAGGATAATGCTCTAACTCAAACCCATGTACATATTACATAGAGAGATTGATGCTAGTTATCACTCCACAATAAAGATTACCAAGTCTCATTACCACTATTTGACATTCTGTGCATGCACTTTATAATAGAGAGTCATGTGATATGTACACATATAGCCATAAGGAATTGAGAATGAAATTGGTCAAAATTATATCATGTCTGTCAAAAGTTACCACTATTTGACATTCTATTTCTATGCATGCAACTACAGACATAGGCACTGTAGTGGGATTTGTGAAAGTTAAATATCCATCCAGTGGAAGCTAATAGATTGGAACTCTATAAACCATAAGAAAAAACAAAAGAAACAAAAAGGGCAAAGAAAATACTTCATCCAATATGGAATGCATGCAATAATTCTGAGGAAAGGATTTCTACTCAACAAAAGTTTGGCACCATCAACATACACAATCTAATTGCATTGACATACAAGCAAACAAATTAACAAACCTTTATCAAGAGTTGAGTCACATCCTTCATCGTGGAAACACGCTCCTCTGTCAGATCTTCTACATAGACACCAGATTTGACATCTTCTCTTATCTGGAAGAGAAAACAGTAGACCTCAGCACACCAAGTCCCTCGTAGTATAAAGTTAATGGAAATTCAAAAATAATATTTTCCTTTTTACCTGGAGGTTTCTTTGACTTGGATCCAACAAGTCTGTGATTTGTTCATTGTAAATCTGCAGAAACCAGTTATAAAGGGATCAGCATTGTGAAATCATTGAGTCAAAAAGACCAATAAGAAGCAGTTCTGAATTACTCAACCTCCAGAAAAGAACAACGACACTGATACTTGAGTTGTTTGGCTGCATGTTTGATTTGCTCCTAGAATGGGAATACAAGGGAATATAGCATATTAATACTTCAGTGTAACATAACCTTCCATGGGGTTTATTAAGAAACAGCATTGAACCTTACCTCATTTATACGGGTAAAGAGTCGCTCAAAAACACGGGGAGTTAAGCCTTGTTGATCGCTTGATAAGTTTTCTTCCAACAAGGCGTTGGCTGGACCCCACATGGTGTAAGTTTTTCCACTCCCCGTCTAATCAAATGAAATTTTAGATGCATCAAGAAAATTTGTAGAGTTATTGCATGCAGAATAATATGAAAATTGGAAACAAAAAGAAAGAAAATGCAAAAATACCTGTCCGTATGCAAATACTGAACTATTAAATCCAGCAAGACAGTTCTCCACCAGAGGTGCTCCTACAAGCTGGAATATATCTAGCTGAAAAGGCACAATTAAAAGAAAAAATATGAATTATTTAATCATCCATTTGATAACTTGAAAAGAAACTGCATCAAAATTTATCTTGCCTGCGTTGATTTGATGTCAGCTACAGAGTCATATGTGAAGGTCTGCCCATTAATAGTCAAAGAATCAGCAGAAGTTTTCTGCACTATCAGCTCTCCATCTTCCTC
Organism: Hypseocharis bilobata; assembly: GCA_036898025.1. Lineage (NCBI taxonomy): Eukaryota > Viridiplantae > Streptophyta > Magnoliopsida > Geraniales > Geraniaceae > Hypseocharis > Hypseocharis bilobata. The sequence continues at coordinate 9,069 of JAYMTT010000941.1, forward strand.
ATCCTTGTTAGGTGGTCGCATTCGCACTATAACCTGATAAAATGTAACAAGAAAGCAGGAATAAACAAGAATGATGACGATCCTTTTTTACTACTGAGAAAATGTAGCTCAAGTTCAATGTCTGAAAGCAAACACCTAACAAAAATTTGGTGATATTGAAATAGCATTTCCAGTTGTCATAAAACCAAATCAATATAGCAACATAAGTCTTAAGTTTCTCATCTTTCCCATTTCATTTTTATCATCTTCGAAAATTCTGAGTTGAACAGAAACAAGCTGCAGTGATAAATTTCCATTTTCTCAAAAACTAATGAAATATACACTATATTAAGTATTGGGTTTCTAAGCTATAAAAAATTTGTACGTTAGCTCAGTGGTAAGTATCCTGATATATATTCTGCATCTGAAGAGAGTATTATGCTAAAATTACTCAATTGTAAAATCTCAACTAAATGCTGGTGAAATGCTGGGAATGATTATGTTTAGGATATAGTTCGAAAACATAAATAGTTTCACTGCATCATACGCTACTTATTCTTAAGATAATAGATGTGGCAATGATTATAACAAATGGCATCTAGAGTAGCCTCTTGGTAATGACTCATTAATAGAATTATCTACTAGGAGAGGAAAAAATACAGAATATTATAGCAGAGGTAAATTCCACATACATACTAAAGTATGGTCAACCTTACGTGACATTTTCCTTGATCCCCATCTTATACAGTTACACTATTTTTCTTTTGGTATCAATACTTTGTTCTTAACAATGCGTGAGTGTGAGTGAAAAGAATAAGATGGTCAAGGGACCATCTTTAACTTATATAGGACTAGATGGAACAAATTTTCATTGCAACTTGCGATTCATGTGTTTGCAAACAAAAAAGTTATAGCAAATTACCTTACTATATAACTACCATGATCTCTATAATGACATCGTAAAGCACTAAAGTCAGAGAAGCCTCCTCTTGAGAGATTCAGGCTTACTATAGCTAGTTGAGGTAGTTTCAGTTGACTTGGATTCTAGTTGTACTTACAACCCAGGGAAAATCAAACAAGTCAACGCCTATTCAGATCAAGAACCAATCGTCATTTTCTTAGCGCCAAACAATTTCTCATTAAAACTGAGGTTCCTCAAATAACAATTCAGAATCAGAAGACCAACTCATTGACCAAACAGTCCAATCAAAAATGCAAAAACTATAATATCACTTCAACCAATCAATTATTTTCGTATTTTTTTCTTCATTAAAGTAAAAAACTAAAGTCAAGATCCAAAACTTCCTCTCTTCTTCAATTTTCTCAATTACCTAATGCAGTGTATCAAAATCAAAAACTCCAGAAGACAAAACAGAACACCAACACAAATTCAAGATCCAACACTTCCGAGTCACATATCATATTCCTTATTCTCCAACTTCTCAGTAGCCAAAAGTACATCCAAACCAAAACAAATCAAGGACTCGATCAAAAAAACAACAATACCTTGACACCGGAATCAGAACCCCCAGCGACCGCATTATCCAGCACGGTCTCCATGCTGAGCTTCCGCTTGAGCGGGTTGGACGGCGGAGGACGCGGCGGCTTCATCTTGGAAGGCGAGGGCGAGGGCAACGTCGGCAACGCGTTGGAATCCGGCGGCGGAGCATTCTCTTTGGAGAATTTCTGCTTCCGCGAGGAAGATCTGGCCTTGGAGGAAGACGAATTAGGGTTGGGCGAATTCTGGTCTATGGCATGGGCCTCTCTCAAGACCGCAGTTCTTGGCTGCATGTAGTGCTTCATCGTCGTCTCTAGAGAGAGAGAGAAAGAGAGTGGAAGTGGGAGAGGGACCGG
>JAYMTT010000942.1:0-10894 GCA_036898025.1 Hypseocharis bilobata
GTGTTTCGAAAATCTTTATCAGCATCAGCACTTTGGCCGACGGGTATTGGAACTTTGCCTCAAGTACAATTTGGATGGGGGAGCAAGGAAGAGGGCCTGGGTTTATATTCATGCGTTACGGCTAATGAACGAACCCATGATGATGGCCTTTCTTTGTTTCCATCTGATGCAGAAAATGATTGTGACAAGTCTCGGTACAGGATAGGATCTACCCTTTACTTTGAACTGCATGGGCTCAATGGCCAAGAAGAAAATTGTGCAATTGCAAATTCTTCTACTTCAAGAGTCATACACATACCAGATCTACATTTACAGAAGGATGATGATCTGTCATTGATGAAACAGTGCATTGAGCAATACAGTGTACCTCTTGACCTTCGGTTTTCATTGCTGACCAGAATCAGATATGCACATGCTTTCCGTTCTCCAAGAATATGCAGGCTGTACAGTAGGATTTGCCTTCTTGCATTCATTGTGCTTGTTCAGTCTAGTGATGCTCATGATGAACTCTTATCCTTCTTTGCAAATGAGCCTGAATATACAAATGAGTTAATCAGGATTGTGCGGTCTGAAGAAACTGTTCCTGGGACCATTAGAACACTTGCAATGCTCGCCTTGGGAGCTCAGTTGGCAGCATATACATCATCGCATGAGCGGGCTAGGATCTTGAGTGGATCTAGCATCAGTTTTGCTGGTGGGAACCGAATGATTCTTCTTAATGTGCTTCAGAGGGCTGTTTTGTCACTTAATACTTCTAATGACCCGTCATCACTTTCCTTTGTTGAAGCACTTCTTCAGTTCTATTTGCTCCATATCGTTTCTACTTCAGCTGCAGGAAGTAATCTTAGAGGATCCGGAATGGTGCCTACATTCTTACCTCTTCTTGAGGATTCTGATCCTACGCATATGCGGCTTGTATGTTTTGCTGTGAAAACACTACAAAAGCTTATGGATTACAGTAGTTCTGCTGTGACCACATTTAAAGATTTGGGGGGTGTAGAGCTCTTAGCTCAGAGACTACAGATAGAAGTACATAGAGTTATTGGTTTGACTGGTGCAATCGACAATTCAATGGTGATTGGTGAGTGCCCAAAATACTGTGATGATCAGTTATACTACCAGAAGAGGCTCATAAAAGTTTTACTGAAGGCCCTTGGGTCTGCTACATATGCCCCTGCTAACTCTACCAGATTCCAGAGCTCTCAGGACAGTTCTTTGCCAGCTACACTCAAACAAATATTTTGGAATGTTGATAAATTTGGAGGGGACATATATTACTCGGCTGTCACTGTTATGAGTGAAACCATCCACAAGGACCCAACCTGTTTTTCTGTGTTACATGAAATGGGTCTTCCAGCCGCATTTTTGTCTTCAGTTTCAGCTGGAATACTTCCTTCTGCAAAGGCCCTTACATGTATTCCCAATGGTCTAGGTGCAATTTGTCTCAATGCCAAAGGTTTGGAGGCTGTGAAAGAAACTTTGGCATTACGGTTTCTTGTTGATCTCTTCACAAGCAAGAAGTATGTTGTAGCGATGAATGAAGCCATTGTTCCTCTGGCAAATGCTGTAGAAGAACTTTTGCGCCATGTATCTTCATTAAGGAGCACTGGTGTTGATATAATAATTGAAATTGTTGATAAGATTGCTGCTTTTGAGGACAATAACTGTACAGGATCATCTGGAAAAGCTAGTGGGAGTACTGCAATGGAAATGGATTCTGAAGAGAAAGAACTAGTTGGTGCAGGAGATTCAGCTGCAGAAGCAGTCGGCAATGATCAGTTCATTCAATTATGCATTTTTCATTTGATGGTCCTGGTTCACAGAACTATGGAAAACTCTGAAGCATGTAGGTTATTTGTGGAGAAATCAGGCATTGAAGCTTTGCTGAAGCTTTTGTTGCGACCGAGTATTGCACAGTCATCGGAGGGGATGTCTATTGCCTTGCATAGCACCATGGTTTTCAAGGGCTTTACACAACATCATTCTGCTCCATTGGCACGCGCTTTCTGTTTGTCTCTTAGGGACCATTTGAAGCAAGTTTTGAATGGATTTGGTCTGGTCTCAGGGTCTTTTTTGTTGGACCCCAGGAGTACAGGGGATAATGGAATCTTTTCATCACTGTTCCTTGTTGAGTTTCTTTTATTCCTTGCTACTTCGAAGGACAACCGTTGGGTTACTGCATTGCTCACAGAATTTGGGAATGATAGCAAGGATGTTTTGGAGGATATTGGATGTGTTCATCGAGAAGTTCTGTGGCAGATAGCTCGCCTTGAGGATGCAAAGATTGAAATGGAGGATGATCCTGCGGGTTCTGCTTCTGAGTCACAACAGGCAGAACTGAATGCAAGTGAGACTGAAGAGCAGAGATTCAATTCATTTAGGCAGATCCTTGATCCATTGTTGAGGAGGAGATCATCTGGATGGAGTATTGAATCCCAGTTTTTTGACCTCATTAACCTGTACCGTGATCTTGGTCGTGCTACTGGTTTTCCATCTAGACTTGGGACTGATGGTCCCTCGAGTTTACGGTTGGGAGCCTCTAGTCAATTGCATCATTCTGATTCTCCTGATGCTGCTGGGGCTATCACCAAGAAGGAACATGATAAGCAGAGGTCCTACTACACTTCCTGCTGCGACATGGTGAGGTCACTATCTTTTCACATCACCCATCTGTTTCAGGAGTTAGGAAAGGTGATGTTACTTCCTGCTCGTCGGCGGGATGATGCTATGAATGTGTCCCCTTCCTCAAAATCAGTGGCTTCTACTTTTGCTTCCATTGCCTTGGATCACATGAATTTTGGGGGTCATGTAAACCCTTCTGGATCGGAGGCATCCATATCAACAAAGTGTCGCTACTTTGGTAAGGTTATTGATTTCATTGATGGCATTCTGCTGGACCGGCCAGATTCTTGTAATCCTGTTCTTCTGAATTGTTTATATGGACGAGGAGTTGTTCAGTCAGTTTTGACCACATTCGAAGCTACCAGCCAGTTGCTATTTACTGTTAACAGGGCTCCTGCGTCTCCTATGGAGACTGATGACGGGAACTCAAAGCAGGATGAGAAGGATGATACAGATCACTCATGGTTATACGGTCCACTAGCTAGCTATGGTAAACTTATGGATCACCTGGTCACATCATCTTTTATTTTGTCTCCTCTTACAAAACACTTGCTTACACAGCCTCTGACAAATGGAGATGTTCCCTTTCCGAGGGATGCTGAGACATTTGTGAAGATCCTCCAGTCTATGGTGCTTAAGGCAGTCCTTCCCGTTTGGACTCATCCACAGTTTACTGATTGCACGAATGGTTTCATTACTACAGTTATTTCTATCATTAGGCACATATATTCTGGGGTTGAAGTGAAAAATGTCACTAGCAACACCAGTGCTCGTGTTACTGGCCCCCCTCCAAATGAAACAACTATTTCAACTATTGTAGAGATGGGTTTCTCCCGCTCTAGGGCTGAAGAAGCTTTGAGGCAAATTGGTTCAAATAGTGTGGAGTTAGCAATGGAGTGGCTGTTCTCCCATCCGGAGGAAGTCCAAGAAGATGATGAACTTGCTCGTGCACTTGCTATGTCCCTTGGGAACTCTGAATCAGAAATGAAGGATGAGGTTGCAAATGACAGTGGTCAGCGTCTTGAAGAAGAGATGGTGCAACTTCCTCCTGTTGAAGAGTTATTGTCAACATGTGCAAAGCTTCTGCAGATGAAGGAACTTCTAGCTTTTCCAGTTCGGGATCTTCTTGTCATGATATGTTCCCAAAATGATGGTCAATATAGGTCTAATGTTGTATCCTTCATTGTTGGGCGAGTGAAGGATTGTTGTTTGATTTCAGATAGCGGGAATAGTACTATGCTATCTGCTCTTTTTCATGTTCTTGCTTTAATTCTTCACGAAGATGCAGCAGCACGAGAAGTTGCCTCTAAGAATGGTTTGATAAAAATTACCTCGGATTTGCTTCTACAATGGGATCCAGCTTCAGTTAACAGAGATAAATGCCAAGTTCCGAAGTGGGTAACAACAGCTTTTCTTGCTATTGACCGGCTGTTGCAAGCAGATCAAAAATTGAGTTCTGAAATTGTGGAGCAGTTGAAGAGGGTTGATGTTAGTCGCCAGCAGACATCTATTAGTATTGACGAGGATAAACAAAACAAGTTGCAGTCTGCATTAGGAGTGTCTCCTATCCATGTAGACGCACAAGACGAGAAGAAGCTTATTGAGATTGCTTGTAGTTGTATGAAGAATCAGCTTCCATCAGAAACTATGCATGCAATCCTCCAGTTGTGCTCTACGCTCACTAGATCTCATTCTGTTGCAGTTAGTTTTCTTGATGCTGGGGGCTTAAGCTTACTGCTTTCTTTGCCAACAAGAAGCCTTTTTCCTGGGTTTGACAATGTTGCTGCTACTATAATCCGTCATATCCTTGAAGATCCTCAGACTCTCCAGCAAGCAATGGAATCTGAGATCAGGCATAACCTAGTTGCTGCTGCCAACAGGCAATCGAATGGGAGGGTCACTCCCCGCAATTTTCTTTTGAGCTTAGGTTCTGTTATTTCACGGGATCCAGTAGTTTTTATGCAGGCTGCTCAGTCTGTGTGCCAAATTGAGATGGTTGGTGAAAGGCCTTACATTGTCTTGCTGAAAGACCGTGAGAAAGACAAAAGCAAAGAGAAGGAGAAAGACAAATCACAAACAACTGATGGGAAGGTCGCTTTGGGCAATATGAACTCAGTAGGTCCTGGGAAACTTACCGATTCGAATTCCAAGAGTGTGAAAGCTCATCGAAAATCTTGTCAGAGCTTTGTAAATGCAGTTGAGCTTCTATTAGATTCAGTTTGTGCTTTTATACCTCCTTCAAAAGATGATGCGGTTTCCGATGTGCTCAGTGATACTCCGTCGACAACTGACATGGACATCGATGTTGCTGCAATCAAGGGGAAAGGGAAAGCCGTCGCTTGTGTGTCTGAAGAGAAGGAATCTCCTAGCCAGGAAGCTTCTGCATCACTTGCGAAGGTTGTTTTTATTTTGAAGCTTCTTACAGAGATACTGCTGATGTATTCTTCATCTGTTCATGTCCTGCTCCGAAGAGATGCTGAGGTTAGTAGCTGCAGGGGTCCTCATCAAAGAGGTACTGTTTTATCTGCAGGTGGGATTTTTCACCATATTCTTCATAAGTTTTTGCCTTGTTCTCGGAACCCAAAGAAGGAAAAGAAGCTGGATAGTGATTGGAGTCATAAACTAGCAACCAGGGCTAATCAGTTTTTGGTGGCATCTTGTGTTCGCTCTGCAGAGGCAAGGAAGAGGGTTTTTACTGAGATAAGTTATATTTTCAGTGACTTTGTTGATTCATGTAATGGTTTCAGACCACCAGGAAATGATATCCAAGCTTTTGTTGATTTGCTTAATGACATACTAGCCGCCCGAACACCTACTGGCTCGTACATATCAGCTGAAGCTTCTGCGACTTTTATAGATGTTGGTCTGGTTAAGTCGTTAACTAGAACTCTTCAGGTATTGGACCTTGATCATACTGATTCGCCGAAAGTTGTTACTGCACTTATCAAAGCCCTGGAGTTGGTGACTAAGGAACATGTGCATTCTGCTGATTCTAATGCTGGGAAAGTTGAGAGTTCATCGAAACCTCCTGATCACAATTAACCTGAAAGAACAGATAATATTTGCGAGGCATCCCAGTCCATGGAGACAGCTTCTCAATCTAATCATGATTCTGTGGGAGCTGAGAATGTTGAATCTTTTAATACTGTTCAAAATTATGGTGGTTCTGAGGCGGTTACAGATGATATGGAACATGATCAGGATCTTGATGGGGGTTTTGCCCCAGCTACTGAGGATGACTATATGCATGAAACTTCTGAGGATGCAAGGGGTCTTGAAAATGGAATCGATACTATGGGAATACGATTTGATATCCAGCCACATGTACAAGAGAATCTTGATGAAGATGATGATGAGGAGATGTCTGGGGATGATGGGGATGATGTAGATGAAGATGAAGATGAGGATGATGAAGAACATAATGATTTGGAAGAGGACGAAGTCCATCATCTGCCACATCCAGACACAGATCAAGATGAGCATGAGATCGATGATGATGAGTTTGATGAGGAAGTTCTGGAGGAAGATGATGACGATGAGGATGATGACGAGGATGGGGTTATACTTAGGCTGGAGGAGGGCATCAATGGAATAAATGTCTTTGACCATATTGAGGTTTTTAGTAGAGATCATGGTTTTCCCAATGAAACCCTCCATGTGATGCCAGTAGAAGTTTTTGGTTCTAGACGTCCGGGCCGTACTACTTCCATTTACAATCTCTTAGGCAGAACTGGTGATATCACTGCTCCCTCACAGCATCCTCTTTTAGTGGGACCTTCTTCCTCACTGCTGTCAGCATCTCACAGACAGATAGGTAAGCTGCTTTGGTTAATTTCATTGTATAAGGTTAATTTCTCAGTTTTTTATTTATACAGTTTATTTCTTTATTTATTTTATGTTTGATTTTGTGATTTGTACGTGTATCTCTGATGGTTAACTCTTGAATTTTCCAGAGAATAGCCGTGATCTGGTTCTATCTGATAGGAACTTGGATAACTCATCACGTTTGGATACTGTCTTTCGGTCACTGAGGAATGGACGTCATGGGCATCGTTTTAACTTGTGGATGGATGACAACCAGCAAACTGGTGGAGCGAGTGCTGCTACTGTTGTACCACAAGGCCTCGAAGAACTGCTTGTTTCGCAGTTGAGGCGACCAACCTCTGAGAAACCTTTGGAGCAGAATACGACAATTGCAGATCCTCAAAGTAAAGGTGAGGCCAGTCAGGTGCAAGAATCTGAAAGGCCCGAAATTCCAGTTGAAAACAATGTAAATAACGAGTGCAGTAATATGCCCCCTCCCTCAGTAGCAATTGATAACTCTGGTAATGCTGAAATGAGACCTGCAGCAAGTGAATCTTTACAGGGAACAGATTTATCGGGTACACAGTCACAGTCTGTTGAAATGCAGTTTGAGCACAATGATGCATCTGTGCGGGATGTTGAAGCAGTTAGCCAAGAAAGTGGTGGAAGTGGGGCAACCTTAGGGGAGAGTCTCCGGAGCCTTGATGTTGAAATTGGAAGTGCTGATGGCCATGATGATGGTGGGGAAAGACAAGGTTCTGCAGATAGAGCAGCTTTGGGTGATTCACAAGCAACTCGCACTAGAAGAGGAAATGTCTCTTTTGGGAGTTCCGTACCTATTAGCGGGAGAGATGTATCCCTTCATAGTTTGACTGAAGTTTCTGAAAATTCAAGCCGTGAAGCAGATCAAGACGGCCCGGCAGCAGAGCAGCAAATTAATAGTGATAGTGCTGCTGGAGCAATTGATCCTGCATTTTTGGATGCTCTTCCTGAGGAGTTACGTGCTGAGGTTCTTTCAGCTCAACAGGCTCAAGTGCCTCAGCCTTCAAATACTGAACCTCAAAATGCTGGTGACATTGATCCAGAATTTCTAGCAGCTCTTCCCCCAGACATCCGGGCAGAAGTTTTGGCACAGCAACAAGCACAGAGGCTACATCAATCTCAGGAACTTGAAGGGCAACCTGTTGAAATGGACACTGTCTCAATAATTGCAACATTTCCTTCTGAATTGCGGGAAGAGGTAAACTGGTCATTGAAGTGTAGTTTGTCAATTTGAAATGCACTGTATTTATATGTTCTATCCCTTTGCTCTTAGGTTCTCTTAACATCGTCAGATGCTATCCTTGCCAATCTCACTCCTGCTCTTGTTGCTGAGGCGCACATGTTACGAGAGAGATTGGCTCATCGCTACCATAATCGGGCTCTCTTTGGCATGTATCCTAGGAGTCGTAGAGGTGAGACTTCTAGACGGGCTGAAGGTATTGGTTCAAGTCTTGACCGAGCCGGGGGCAGCATTGCACGCAGGTCTATTGGTTCCAAGTTAGTGGAAACTGATGGAACTCTCTTTGGGTAGACAGGGTTCCTCGCCAAGCCATGATTAGATTACTCCGCATAGTTCAGGTATTCATTTTATGAGGTGCATATATATATTTTTCCTGAGTTGTCTTTGTGACCTATACATTAATTATTGTGATTTTGTAGCCATTGTATAAAGGTCAGCTGCAGAGGCTTCTGTTGAATTTATGTGCTCATAGTGAAACCCGAACTGCTCTTGTAAAAATCCTCATGGACATGCTGATGCTTGACACCAGAAAACCCATTGGTCACTTTAATTCTATTGAGCAATCATATCGACTTTATGCATGTCAGAGTAATGTGATGTATTCTCGTCCTCAGTCTTATGATGGTAAGACACCTATTTTTATGCTCCTCTCTCTAATCTGCAAGTGGTAGTTATCAAGCTGTTGGTAGTCAAGCTGGATTGAGGTTGTATATAGTTTTTATGATGGATTTGTTTGGTTAGTTACAGCTTTATAGGCACTGGGAAGGCTAATATACTATTGGCTAGTTTTTTCTGTATCAGTATGTTTTTTAGCCTATTAAGAATTGCTTTTGCCTTAAGTATTGACTTTTCATGCCATGCTCAACACTTTAAAGGTCTATGCATAATTGGGTCTTGAATATGGTTATTGTCTTACCCAAATTTAGTGTCTGAGTTTTAATGCTAATATCTTTTGCAGTTCTCTCTTCAGATGTAGAAAAATAGAACATAGTTGAGCACAAAACTGTTCCATTATCTGTATTATAGCGAAATGTTTTTATATGTTTTGTTTTCTTAAGCTTGGCATCATACGAGGGAGACATCTTTGTTATGGTATTCAGTGTTTGACATTGTGATATTAGCTGATTTGGCTACCGGGTTCTCAAATATTTTTTCTACTTTGTAGGAGTCCCTCCCTTGGTGTCACGGCGTATTCTTGAAACTCTTACTTACTTGGCTCGGAATCATCCTTATGTGGCGAAGATTTTGCTTCAAAATAGGCTGTCTCACCCTGCCCCAAAGGAGCAGGAGAATATTAGTCAGTCACGTGGTAAAGCGTTGATGGTTGTTGAAGAGGATAAAGTGAATAGTAAGGAACAGGATGGATATTTGTCTATTGCATTGCTCTTGAGTCTCTTGAATCAACCTCTTTATTTGAGGAGTATAGCCCATCTTGAACAGGTAATGCCTCATTTCGGATTGATTTTTGGTTTGTTATATTTAGTTATGTTCTTCTATTCTCGTTCTGATAGTTTTGTTCATTTTTGTTATTTTTGCAGCTGCTTAACTTGCTGGAGGTTATTATTGATAATGCTGAAAGCAAGGCAAGTTTATCTGACAAGACTGGGACATCTGCTGCACAAGAACCATCTGGTCCTCAAATTTCCACGTTGGATGCAGAGGTAAATGTGGAGCCTATTGCTGTCTCCTCTGGTGTTGGTCCTGCGTCATCTAGTGCCATTGTTTCCTCCAAACCTACAACTTCTGTTGTAAATGCTGAATGTGATGCTGAAAGCGTATTGTTGAATCTGCCAGAGTCAGAACTTCGACTTCTATGCTCATTACTTGCTCGTGAAGGGTATGTGTTTATGTCCTACATATCTCTTTGCTATTCTTTTGGTAGTTTTTAATGATCTAGGTTCCTTCTGTCGTCGCATACACGTTTCTTGTAGCCTCTCTCATCTAAACCATGTTTGACTGCAAATAGTATCATGGTCATAATTTCATATGTCCAGTGCTCTCTTTTGGTGGTGCCACCTACCTTCAACTGATAGCTTGTTTATTTTGTTGGTGTTTTGTGTCTTAATCTTCATACTTTTGTTGGATCAACTAGTGCCTCTATTTTTTATTTTGTTGTTTAAATAGGTTTTATTTGCTAGATCTACTTTCACTGATAATACGCCGTTTGCCTTTCTATCCCAGTTTAATTATGGGGAAGGGGGATGACTTGTATTCCCATGCTTGTTTTTCGATGCTTGCATAGTATGGTTATACAGCTAATTTTCAGTATTAAATCATTTCAATCTCTTTTATTCTGTTGCAAACATATTTTCTCAGTTGGAGTGATATAAGTCTACACCAAAAGACGGAAGTCTTTTGGTTTTGTATGTATTCTAGTATTTTAAGGTACGTCCTTTTGGTTTTGTATGTATTCTAGTATTTTGAGGTATTTTTACTTGCTGAATTCAAATGATGAAGTGAAACTACAACTGTCTTTAGTCATCATAACAAATAGCTGAATGACCATGGTATGTATATCATTTATGCTTCTTTTGGATCTGCAGAGCACCTGTTCTTCTCCTCCTATATTTATTACCAGAACATTTGATTGTTCCTTTTTCTCAGGATTATTTTGTTAGGATTTGAATTCTTTTTTTAACCTGTATTTGCTTGCTTTGACATGTTGAATTATCCCTCCAGTTTGTCAGATAATGCATATGCTCTAGTGGCGGAGGTGATGAAGAAGTTGGTTGCAATTGCTCCCACTCATTGTCATCTCTTCATTACTGAACTAGCAGATGCTGTGCAGAGTTTAACTAAATCTGCTATGGATGAGTTACACTTATTTGGTGAAGCAGTGAAGGCACTCCTTAGTACAACATCTTCTGATGGGGCTGCTATTTTGAGGGTTCTGCAGGCTTTAAGTTCTCTCGTTGCCTCATTGACTGATAAAGAGAAGGAAAAGCAGATTGCTCCTGAAAAGCAGCATGCTGCCGCTCTTTCTCAGGTATTGGACATCAATGCAGCTTTAGAGCCTTTGTGGTTAGAGCTGAGCACTTGCATAAGCAAAATAGAGAGTTATTCAGATTCTCCAACTGATTTGTCAGCTCCATCAAGACCTTCCTCATCTAAACCTTCTGGTGTCATGTCTCCACTTCCCGCGGGCACTCAGAATATCTTACCATACATTGAATCCTTCTTTGTGAT
>JAYMTT010000943.1:0-10891 GCA_036898025.1 Hypseocharis bilobata
TTAAACACTTAACAATTAGTATTAAATAAAAGAAATTATTACATTCCCACTTGTAGTGTCGCTGCTTCTGTCCAAACCACGTTTGCACCTTGTGCAATTTCAGCCACAAACAGGCCGTTAGTACCCTAGACTTAACTAGCTTCCACTTTAACAAAAAAAAAAATTTCACTAAACGCAGGCCGTTTTAATCTTACACGAAATAAACAAGATCAAGATGTCGTTGCTTGTCTTTCTTTTGATCAACTCGCGATTTCTTTCGGATTCGGCCTGGTCGGTTCAATTTAATGTACTTTTACAGAGCAGAACTGGAAATAAATACTACTACTACTACTACTAGTAAATAAAAACCTAGACCCCAATTTTATTTTTTTCCCTGCCTAAATCTGAAGCGAACACGAACAGTAACAGAAACAAGCGACTGCTAGGCAGGTTCTTCAAGGTCTAATTCCAATGGTACGATGATGATGGTTTCTCTTTTTTCTTGTTTCGATCAAATTCATAATATTTACTAGATTTTTTCTTTTTTAAATAATTTTTTTGATTCTCTGAACTCTCTTTGTGGTTTTCAGTTCTCAATTGCAGCTATCAATGACACGGACTCTAAGCAGCAATGGGAGCCCTTGGCTCCCACCAAAGAAGCCCAGGTACGAACCTCTCTGTATTCTTGTATTTTATCATTGTTTTTCTTCAAAGACAAAAAGAAAAAAAAAAGAAATTAATAATTTTCTCAGGAAACAAACAGGGCATGAGTGTCTGCTGTGTTTTTATAAGGAATTGAAGCTGGGGTTTTTATATGGGAGCCCGAATTGGCAATGCGTGACCTTGATGAGTGCTATATACACAATTTTTTTTTTTTTTGAAGAACAATTTTAGCAAGTCTCTTTTATAAAGAATCGGACCCCGCTATATATATATATATATATATATATATGGGAGTCCCAATTGGCAATGCATGACCTTGAAGATCAGCTGGACTGTAATTCTCTTGTGTTATTGCCCTTGTAGGAGTTTCATCTTTCGCAAACTTATCATGACGGGCTTCTCAAGTTTCAATCTAAAGAATATGACAAGGCTCGTGAACTTCTGGAATCTGTTCTCAAAGATCCTATGATATCAAATGCTCAGGTCTCACTTTGTTTACAACAGTTTTTAAGACATATATGGTTGTGTCATCAATGTGTATTTGATTAGTTTCTTCTAAATGTTTTTCTTTTTTTTTCAGGTGGATGGTAGTGCTAGTGATGGTCATTTGCTGCAGCTGAGGTTCAAATATAAGCTCTACCATTTTGTTCCTTATTTATGTATTTATTTATTTTTTGACACATCCCCATGGTTTTCTCTTGAGCATTTGGCCTTTAAATTAGTCAATTTTATTATCATATCTCTTATATCTGCATAGCCATAAAATTTGATTTATTTATTTATTTATTTTTTACGGTCATACTTCTTTACTATTCACTATCACCATTTTAATGACATTATATTCTATTAGTGATGCTTTATGCGTGTGCATCATATTGTTGTTTACATAGCTTCCTGCAGGTTTTTGGCACTGAAGAACCTTGCCACTGTTTTCCTTCAACAAGGTTCTGTTCATTATGAGAGTGCCTTGCGTTGTTATCTTCAAGCTGTAGAGATTGATGCCAAAGATTCAGTTCTTTGGAATCAACTGGGAACATTATCGTGCTCAATGGGCTTACTGAGCATTTCACGGTGGGCATTTGAGCAAGGGCTTCTGTGCAGCCCCAATAATTGTAAGCATCTTGTAGTTATTTTCAATATTATATATTCGTTATTCTGCATTCTGAAACTCTATTTCATCCTTTCCTTTGTCAAACCATCCCCATGGAAACCTTATTTAGTTCTACGTAGAAGCAGCATGTTATGTTATTTTTTTACTGGATGATATTTGCAGGGAATTGTATGGAGAAGCTTTTGGAAGTTCTCATTGCTATTGGTGATGAGGTTACATGTCTTTCAGTCGCAGACTTGATCTTGAGGCATTGGCCATCACATTCTCGCGCTTTACATGTCAAAAATACCATAGAAGAGTCAGAACCAGTTCCCTTTGCACCTAGAGGTATAGATAAGCTGGAACCTAAACATGTTCGGCTTAGGTTCCTTGACAAAAGAAAAGAAAGAGACGGGACTGTAGAAGAGGGCATCACAGTCAAAAGGGCAAAGAGGAATATAGAATTGCATCTAACAGAAGCTTCCTGGGCAGCCCTTGCTGACAAACTCCTTGGAGTCTTACTTCCATTGACTGGAAGTGCATCTGAAATGGGGAATGAAAATACATACAGATCAGGGGATATCAGATTGATCATACAATTACCTTCCAGTTTGGATAACGGTGTGGGGCCTGTAGATAGGAAATTGCTTAATCACACCCCACTTGGTGAAAGCATGTCTAATGTCAATTTTAACATGGAAAGAGCTAATAATCTCAAAGAAAAAGAAGCAAGTATCTCTGAAGAACAACCCCAGGAAAGGCGCAGCAGTCGTCTTGAAAGGCTAAGGAGTCGTAAACCTGGGAAAGAAGAATCAGATTTTAGTGCTGGCAAGGACTCTGCCAAAGTTGTGATTCAGTTTTTGGAACCTTTTATTGATGGTGAACTGGGAAATAATGACACTGTTCATGCTGCTCACTGTTCTATTCAGTGTCAAGATCAAGCTAATACAGTGGACACTGAATATAACGATGTTACTAGATTTGTGAGAGAAACTTCAAAGAATTATGGTGCTTACCATTTATGTCACTTGCTTCTAGAAGAGATTGCAAATAGAGGCTTTCTATACCATGATGCACTTGCCAAATTTCTAGAGTTGGAAAAGCTGACAAGACACTGGGGGAAGGAAAGAACCCCTGAATGTAGTCTTTTTCTTGCTGAGCTGTATTATGACATTGGGTCATCTTCTTCTGATGCGTCCAAACTGTCAGAGGTATCATATCATCTTTGTAAAATCATTGAATCAGTAGCTTTGGATTACCCTTTTCACTCATATCATGTATCAGGGAGTGAAAGTTTCTCTTTAATTAGTAGTGCTCAAGGTTCTAGCAAATTACCAGCTTGTGAAACAATTTCCCAGGACTCACTTTTAGACTGTTCATTTCTAACCAATAAAAGTTCTTTCTGGATTCGGTTTTTCTGGTTAAGCGGGCGATTGTCTATTTGGGATGGCAACAAAGCAAAAGCTCATGAAGAATTGTGCATTTCCCTATCACTTTTGGCTAAGGAAGAAAGTGTGAATGATTGTCCATGTTTACTGCGCTTGCCACACTGCAAGGTTATTAAAGAGTTAACCATTGACAAGGTTCTCCATGAAGTCAATTTATTGAAGGTTGATTTCTTGCTGGAGAAAACTGTTGATGAGATGATTGAGAAAGAAATGTATTTGGATTGTATATCCTTGCTTACTCCACTTCTGTTCTCTAGAAAAGGTGTGCACCTTGATGTAGTACCTTCACCTGTTACTGACAGAAAAGGTGAAAAAACTACATCTGTTGAACTTTCTGCATTAGACATATTAATCAAAGCATGTGAGAAATCGAAAGTGATGGACACTGAGGTATTTCTGGACTGTCACCAGCGGAAGTTGCAAATACTCATGGTAGCTGCTGGTGTGGATGAATGCCATGCTCTCCATAAACCCTTCCGTCAGAAATCATGTTCCAGAATGCTTTCTACTTCTGAAATAGAATCGTTAGAAAGTTCAAGCAAGTACTGGAATTCCTTAGTTGTAGAGGAAGTTAAGGCAATCTCAAAATGTGTGTCAGAAGTGAAGAACTTCATTGATCAATCTATAGATTCTGTAAGTCATCAATACTTATTCTGACTCGATGTGTTTTATGATTGTGGTCTTACATCTAATCCAGAAGTACTAGATAGGAATAACATTTGATGATATCAGGGGGAAGCAACATGGTTATGGGGAGAATGCTTGTGGCCATTTTGTTTGTATCTCTGAATGTTATGTTTCTTAGATATCGTGCTTTCTGTTAAAGGGTATTAGGATTCAATAATTGCTGCAAGTTATGTCAAATGGGGGTGTATTATATTTATCTATATATTGAATGGAATGGTGGTGTACTATTGTTTCACTTTTAATTGAAGTACTACTTTTTCTTTACACTGTTTGCAACGTAGAAAAGTTGGAGGGTAAAAGGTACCAATTAGGAAGTTAACCTCTTCTTAAGAACTTTTATCTTCCATTTTACATTTCTCCAAATATTAGCTATCAAGATACGATATGAACACTAATATCCTAACTAACTTCTCACTCATGCTTTTATTTCCTTCATATTTTCCAAGATCCAAAATAGAGTCTGTTTTTCCTATTTATCCCCTGAGGAGAAAATTTACCGGTATAACCCTCAGAAAGCTTTAAGTCTTACACGTTTTTCAAAACTGGAATGTGTTCCACCTTCCAGACTCCAAAGGCTTTAACAGCATCTAGACCTTCCAGAATTCAACAAGTTCCGCTGACTGATGATTTCTCCAGTAATCATCTAGCCCTTTTCTTAGGGCTATGATTCTCACAAAGACCTTAAGTCTTGATTTCTTACTCTGCCATACCTCTTATTAAGATAAGTGACAATCAAAAGTCAAAACTTACTCTTTGCTCACATAGATTGAAATACCATCCGGTAAGGTTCAAGATGATTTGGATCTGTCAGTTACTACTATGACAAACTTGAAATGGGAATTTTTAATCCTACTATGTTCTTCAGACAACACTATGACAAGTGCAGTGGCATTTAACTATCCTTTATAAGAATACTCTAAGATGCATTTTATTTGTAACATGCGGCCGTTTTAATGCTTGCAGAATGACATCATTGTTCCATCAAGAAGCATTGGCAATATTCAATCTTTGCTGCTGGCAGTAATTGGCAATGTTGCAAGCGTATTCCTCTCAAGGAAATCCTCTGGGCTTATAATTGATGATGAAACTGAACAAAAGCAAAGATGCTGCTTTGTTAATGCAGCCATTGCATTCTGCAAACTTCAACACCTCAACCCTACTGTACCTGTCAAAACGCAAGTTAGTTATATCTATTCCTTTTGAAATCAATCCTGCATATACCTGTTGGTCATTCGTGAGTTGTTTTTTGCTCATATTATAGGTTTCTTACTTCTTATGCCAGGTTGATCTGATTGTTGCAACCCATGATCTGCTTGCTGAATATGGGCTCTGTTGTGCTGGTGAAGATGGTGAGGGACAGGAAGGAACTTTTCTTAAATTTGCTATAAAGCGTCTCTTGGCCTTGGATATGAAGCTTAAATCCAACTCCCACTCTTCAAATAGGGAAGCAGCTCATTCTAGGGAACATAATTCCCATGATAGACATGTCAAAACTTCCCTAGATGAATCAAAATACGAACCGATTAATTTGGAAATGGCTCAGACTGAGATAGATAAAACCAATACTGAGGAGAAGAATGCATCTGAAGGGATAATTTCCAAATGCATTCCATCTCATATAGGTGAAGGTGATGTAGAAGTAGAATGTGGAATGCAGGGCAGTGAGGAGTCTGAAGGCAAGTTAAGAAAAGTTGAAAATGCAAGTGATAGATTAACTGAATGTAATGATGAACTAACCAAAGATGAAAGGGAGGAGCTTGAGATGAAAATCGATAATGCTTTGGATCAATGTTTTTTCTGCTTGTACGGTCTGAATCTTAGATCTGATTCGTCTTATGAAGACGATCTAGCAATGCACAAAAATACTAGTCGCGGAGATTATCAGACCAAGGAACAGTGTGCTGATGTCTTCCAGTATATACTGCCAAATGCAAAGGCCTCATCTGTGAGTTGCTCAGCTGGTCTACCTTTCTTTTTATCAGTTTTACTTCCTTATACATT
Source organism: Hypseocharis bilobata (assembly GCA_036898025.1). Lineage (NCBI taxonomy): Eukaryota > Viridiplantae > Streptophyta > Magnoliopsida > Geraniales > Geraniaceae > Hypseocharis > Hypseocharis bilobata. The sequence goes on from JAYMTT010000943.1 coordinate 5,869, forward strand.
GTGATCTTTATTTTGATTGAATGATGTGTACATGTATGCATCAGAGAACTGGACTGGTCAAACTTCGTAGAGTACTACGAACCATACGCAAACACTTTCCACAACCATCTGAAGATGTTTTAACTGAAAATGCAATCAATAAATTCTTAGATGATCCGGAACTTTGTGAAGATAAACTCTCACAGGATGCTGGATCTGATGGGTTTCTTGAAACCATGACGAAGATAATTTTTCCTGACAATTCAGGAAGCCTTCAACTGTCTAAGACACCATCAGCTGGGAGGTATTTGTGCAAATTTGTTCTTTTTGTTCCTATTTATAATATTTTTCTGTTTCATAAGTTTTAAGTAATCATAAATACGTTAATTTTTTTAAACTTCTTGGGAATGAATAATCTGTATCTGTATTTAATTGCCTGCAGCTCTGACCCATATATAGAGGTGTACCGTAACTTGTATTATCTCCTAGCTCAGTCTGAGGAAATGAGTGCAACTGATAAGTGGCCTGGTTTTGTACTCACCAAGGAAGGGGAAGAGTTTGTGCAGCAAAATGCAAATCTCTTCAAATATGATCTACTATACAATCCTCTACGCTTTGAGAGTTGGCAACGACTTGCAAATATCTACGATGAGGTAAGATATATTGTTTGTTATTATTTTTAATTGGGACTACCATTTATGTAAATAAAATAGGGACAAAAAAGACCAGTTCTTGGGTTGTGTTGAAAGTTCGGATGTTTGTTCAGGAATTCTCTTTTCATTCTCTAAACAGGAGGTGGACTTGTTGCTAAACGATGGCAGCAAGCATATAAATGTTGTAGGATGGAGAAAGAATGCAACTTTTCCTCAGAGAGTTGAGACTAGTCGAAGGAGGAGTAGGCGGTGTTTACTGATGAGTTTGGCTTTAGCAAAGTCTTCAGCTCAGCAGGTTCTTCATTACATATTTATCAATCTATATTTCACGTGTATTTTGGTGTGTGTATGGATTATATTGTTTATTTTTGATACTCCCTCTGTCCCACAATAATTGTCCTATTTGACTTTTTACAAACTTTAAGGAAACTACTTTGACCACTTAAATTTTCTTTTACATCCTTCACCAATGATTTTACTTGCCCAATTTACCAACTCCACTCCTGTGACTCCAGTCGCTCCATCGCTGATCTCTTGGATGATCTCCTCCTCTCTGCCTCCATTGTCTCTGAACTTGTTGCAGATGATTTCGTCAGACAGCATGATTTTCCGATTTGGTTTGTTTTTGCGTGAGCACCGGAAATAGAGGGTTGGCAGTAGGAGAACGGTAGCAGCAGCAGAGGATTCCCATCATTTTTTTTTGCGCTGCAAAAGGCATGAGAGGTTGTGGGAGCAAGATCTGCGATTACTTTAAGGCGAGGACATTGGAAAAGGTTGGATCGGCTTTAGCCAGTGGGCTGCTCCAATTTTTCTCGGTTTTGTGGTGTTTCAGTTGGAACTATGTCGCTGCCGCATAGGTCTTTGAATTAATTAAATGCAAAAAAGCTCCAAGATGCTAAAGGGGTACTATGGAAAAGTTAAGTAATTATATTTACAAAAATGAAAGTAGAGATTTATATTGGGACATCTGTATTAGGAAAGTAGGACATTTATTGTGGGATGGAAGGAAGGTGTGGAATTATTGCTCATTCTATTTCTACATTCTATTTCTTTTTATACTTTTAACACCTTAGAGTGTTTAAAAAACTGCATTTGCGCTGACATGAGAACATCTCAACAATAGCCCATCTTATATCAATTTCTGTGAGCAAGTATTTTCAGCTTCTTATTATTTGAGGCATAGATGCAAGTGGTGCATTTTGTTTTATTACTTTTCTGGTATATATTATTATTAACCATTTGTATTTTCAGCGTATGAGTTCTATTTATTATTTTTCTAAAATATTATTACTAGCCATTTGTATATTCTTAAATATAAATATTAACCATTATGTCATACTCTGTCAGCATATCTAGAAGTCATTTTTTTGCTTGCATATTATTTGAGGTTTATATGCAAGCGGTGCATTTCTTATTTTTATTTCTCTAGAATATTATTATTAACCATTTATAATGACTTTATGTGGCTCCAGTGTGAGATACATGAATTATTGGCATTAGTATACTACGACAGCCTTCAGAATGTGGTACCATTTTATGATCAACGATCTGTTGTACCCTCAAAGGATACAGTGTGGATGATGTTCTGTGAGAACTCTATGAAACATTTTAAGAAAGCATTTGAACACAAGTATGTGCTTTTATTTATTTATTTTTGTTAATTTTGATTTTATTTCCTGGTTATGACTTGTCCAACTTCTCTCTGGTTACAGGCAAGATTGGTCATATGCATTCTATATGGGGAAACTCTCTGACAAGCTTGGATACTTGCATGAAGTTTCGTTATCATATTATGAGAAGGCTATTACTTTAAATCCATCATCTGTGGATTCTGTCTACAGGATGCATGCATCACGACTAAAGATACTTTGTAGAAGTGGAAAGCAGAATCTAGAGGTGCTAAAGGTAGAGCCAGCCTTGTAAACACTATTTATTTACCTTTTTAGTTTCCAAGTCTTAATTTACACTTCCTTTATTAGTAATATTAATAGCTTCTTTAATTTCTCTATCTCTATGCATATATCTTATTCTTTCTTTTACGCGGTTGGCTATATCTTAGACTGTTGCAGCATATTCCTATAGTCAATCAACGAAGGATGATGTCTTTGTTATTTTGGGTAAGTTGGCTTCTGAAAATCTAAACCTCCCAGCAGACCATAACGACAGAAGTAGTCGAACAAATCCAGAGGAGAGAAAGCCTGAGGAATTGGTTCAATTGGCAAGGGCATGGGACATGCTTTATAGTGATTGCCTTTCTGCGCTTGAAATTTGCGTTGAAGGGGATCTTAAGCATTTTCACAAGGCCAGATACATGCTTGCACAAGGGCTGTACAAAAGGGGTGAGAGTGGTGATGTGGAGAGGGCAAAGGATGGGCTATCCTTTTGTTTCAAATCATCTCGCTCATCCTTTACCATTAATATGTGGGAGATTGATGGCATGGTCAAGAAAGGAAGGTAACCATAATCCTATATGTCCATTTTAATTTCTGAATTATTTATGTTGAGTGTTTAGACACCCCAAAGAAATTAAATATACTCGATTGCTTTCAGAAAATGTATCCAGGGCTGAAACACTTTATGACTTTGCACGTACACAGTAGAGAGTATTTGTGCACCCAGATGATGCAGTATGCATCCTGGTATCTTTATCTGAGTTGCAGTGTTCTAAATTAAAAAGTATGATCTAATTACGTGTGAGAAGTCTTGTTGTTAAAGGTGATTTAATTTTGAAAGAACACCATCTCTTAAAATCATAAATATGACCTCATTTCAAATGCTTGGTGAGAAAAGAAACAAAATATTGTGTTAAATGCCATGATCATTTTACTATTTCATTGTTGGTAGTGCCAAAAGCCCTCTTGATATTTTGACTTTTTTTTCCCACTTGCATATTGACAATGAGCTACTGTAACTTCTAATTTGCCTTTTCTGTGAATCAGGCGCAAAACATCAGGCTGTTCAGGGAACAAAAAGGGCCTTGAAGTTAATTTACCAGAAAGTTCACGAAAATTTATTACTTGCATCAGGAAGTATGTCGTGTTCTATTTGAAACTGTTGGAGGAAACTGGAGATGTCTGTACCCTTGACAGGGCTTATACATCTCTTCGTGCAGACAAGAGGGTAACAAGGCTACCCTTTAGAACATTTAATTTTGGCTTATACATCTCTTTGTGCAGACAAGAGGGTAACAAGGCTACCCTTTAGAACATTTAATTTTCTCATTTTGCAAAACATCTTTAACTCAATGCTTCAGTTTGAGTAATACATCAGTAATTTATAAATCTGGGAACAAGCAAATAATGGCTCTTGTTCTAATAAATAATAAATATTTTGTTATCCAGTTTTTTCTTAAATTTTTATTTATTTTATATGGGCGGGTGGGAGGAAAGATAAAAACCAGAGGGTTACAGCTTTAATTTTGTGAATCATCCAGAGAAACCACCATGTATGCATGTCCATTTGATATTATAATTAGATCTAGGAATGACCTAGAATTCTTACTACCAATAGTGTGCATCTCATTTAACTGATTACTTTTGGTTAATTCTTAATATATTTTAGTTGATTTAAGTCGTATCTAACTTCAATTTCAAACCCAGTTTTCCTTGTGCATAGAAGACCTTGTTCCATTAGCACTTGGGAGGTACATTAAGGCCCTGATATCATCCATGTGGCCGGTTGAGAATGTTGGCTATAGTACTGCAGGCAGCTCTGAAAATTTACTGGAGAAACTGTTTGCTTTATTCATGGATCATGGGATATTATGGCCAGAAATATGTCGTTTGCCTGAGATCGAGAGCCCAGAAATGTCAGAGAGTAACCTATACAGGTTTGCATTAAATAGAAGAACTTTTTTGTCAATCTTATGCCACTTATACCATAGCGGTTCATTTATATTTGGACAAATCTTAGAGTGGATCATAATTGAACCTGTGAAAACCTCTTACCTAAGCAACTTAAGAATGGCATTATCATCTTCATTTCCCTCTTCTGTCAATCATTTTCCTTTAATTTTTTTCCCAGCCCAGCATTCTTGTTGAAGCTTTTGAATTTGTGATTTCTCATTTGTGCATGATATCATTTTAGATGAAATTCTCAAATTCTTAGTTTTTTTTTTCTTTTTAATTGCTCCAGACTGCTGAATATGTTGCTATTCTCATTTTTTCGAGGATACGATGCACTTTTCCTGTTGTTGAATATATGGTCAGTGGTCATTGCTGAGTAGAATGTGTTGTTTCTCTGTGTATTAGTTCTCTTATACAAGAGTAAATTACATATTACTGCATTGTACTATTGCCCATTTGCAGATAACTACAAAAACTTTTTTTTGCCACACTTAACTACACTAAACTTTTGCACATCATTTATGTCAGTTAGATTTAACTGAAAAA
>JAYMTT010000944.1:0-10890 GCA_036898025.1 Hypseocharis bilobata
CATTTTTTAACCTTAATTACATGATTATTATTAGCATTTGTTCTTTCTTTCGCTCAAATTTCGGGTACTCTATTTAATACTGAATTAATTAAATAATTTTGAATTTGAATTTGAGTTCGAAAATACCTGAATTTAATTCGGTTTGAATTCAAATTTCATTTTTTAATATTCGAACTAAAATATCCAAATTCGTGTTCGGATATATTTGAATGCTCATGAATTCTGCCCAAACAGGAACCGCCGATGACCTAACTCTTGAAATAACAATGATTATACTGAAGTCACACTCTAGTTAAAAAAAAAAAAAATACTAAAGTGACACTTCTTCTCTGCATACATGTCTACAGACTGTGGAAATTTTCATGAAGAAATAGCATTCCTCTCCTCCTGTGAAATTATTACGCATACTCCTTTGATGATCACCAGCAACAAAGCGAGCGAGCAAGCAACCAAAGGAAAGCAATAGGAGGGAGGGGCCCAGTGGAGTGGTGAAGCAACCAAACCAACAGGACAGGACCTTTTTTGTGCTGCTGCAGAAACAGCATGGAAATGCATTCTAATTATTGCATCAAAATTCAAAAGTAGTACGTAAATTAAAATTAAATAAAAAAATGGTAAAAAAAATACTACACGAGGATGGGAGGCGATAATTGTCAACAGAGGAGTTGAGGTTGTCGTGTAGCAGGGCAAAGCAAGATGGGCAGTTTTGTGTTTGGAATTATCAGGAAAACCTGAGTCCAAAACCGACATTTCTTCACCCTTCCATGAGAAAAAAAGAGGTTCAAGAATAAAGAATTGAAGAAAACGAAGGGTTTGTATTGTAGGGTAGGTATAGGATAGGACAGCCTTTTTATTTATTAGTATTTTTTTTTGTTAAATTTGCATTATTTACATTATGTAAATTTTCTCTCTCTTGCTTTATCTTACTCTCTTTCTCTCTCTAGAGAGTCTTAAAATGCATATTCACAATCACAGATGGGAGGGTGAATCGTGGTGTGTTAATGGTACAAACCTGCTTTTTGGTGGAAGAGAAAGAGAGAACCTGATGCCTCTTTGATGTGTGAGTGGGTGGTGCTGTTTTCTCAACACACTCTCTTTCCTCTTTGATTTTTCTTTCTTAGCTTAACTTCTTGTGCCACAGTCTCCTCCTAATAAACAATCCTCTCATTTATCTCTCCATCACAGAAACATACGCTCCAAATCAACAAGGTTTGTTTGCTTTGCTTTGATCTGGGTCTCTCTGTTGATTTTTCTTTTTCTTAGCTTCTTTTGCTGTTCTTTTTCAAGAATTGGGTTTTTGGGTTTGTCTTGAACTTGCTTCCCATTTGATTTCTTTGATCTGGGTCTCTTGCTTTAAAAATTGGGTTTCTGGGTTTTCTTGGACTTCATTTCCCAGCTTGTTCCTTGTGATTTAATGGTCTCTTCTTGGTTTATCATCACTTTTTTTTGGGATTTCTTTGATCTGGCTCTCTCCTTTTCTTGTTTCAAGGCTTCAAGCCTCTTGCTTTGCTGTTTTCTTCAACTATTGGGTTTTGGGTTTTCCTTGGACTTCATTTTCCTTGTGATTTCATGGTCCATTCTTCGTTAATTTTCTTTTCATGGTGTCTGTCTTCCTTCGCTTTTGACTGATTAATTTGTTTTCCAACTCTTCTGTTCTGGCAAAAGAAAAGAGAGAATCTGCTCACTTAGTACTTAGATTTCATTTACTGTTCACTTACTGGTCCAGAGATTTATTTGGCTTCTCTAAATCTCTGTCTCTCTTTTCTGCTTCTGATTTTGGATTTTGTTTTTTTCATTTGCACTTTCTTGCTCAACTCCAAAATTTCTGCTTCAGCTTCTGGTCTTCCTTCACTCGTTTTGCTCAACTCCAAAAATTTCTTCCTTTTGAATCCCTAATATCTTTATGATTTGTTTCTTGTGGGACTTGATTGTTGAACTGTGCCTGCCTAGATTAGTGGCCGTCAAGTCTCAATTTTGCTCACTTCTTTTCACATAAAATGACGCTCCACAAACTTTAGACTTCAAAACATCATCTTTGGCCTTTGCTTGTGGGTTTAGTTGTTTGCCCGTTTGGATTTAGTTTTTGATTATTGAACATAGATGCTTCCAAATCACTCATTCCCACCACATAAAATAACGCTCCATAAACTCTAGACTTTCTTCTTCTTCTGGGTCTTTCTTAAAACTCTTGATTTCATGCTCTATTTTGCAGGCTGATGGATGAAGATTCTAGTGGGTTGTTTGTCTGATCTTGCTGCTTCTGGTACTGCTGCTGCTGCTATATTGGGTGGTGGGGGAGAGAGAGGGGATCTATTGTTATGCTGAAGGCTAAGAAGTTAAAGATAAGGTTGAGTAGTAGTGGCAGAGATAGTTGTGGAGCTTGTGACTGTTGTCAAAACAGCACAAGAAGAGAGAAGCTTTTCATCAGATGTTATCCATTGAAAACCCTCCACCAGATACCTCATGTCCTTGCCAAATTCCACAACTCAAAAGTAGTAGTAGTGATGAGAGGGCTTCTCAGAAACTAACCTTGCCAGAGGTAGTAGATCTGTCAAAGCCACTTCCCAAATTCTCCATAAGGTAAATTTTAATACCTCTCTCTCTCTCTTCTCTATCATCTTCTGATCTTGTTTGATGATACACCTTTCTTGTACTTTTTGGTGCTAATCTTCTTTTCTGTCATGTCTCTTTTTTAATGGAGATCTCTTCTCAATACCTTGTTGAGTCAGATTCAGAGTTACATGCTTGTTGCTCAGTGCTATGGGACCTAACTCATGACACCCACATCTTGTCTCTCACTTTTTGGTCTTTGGTGATTTTTGCTTGGTTTGGTTCATGAACTCGCACACCAAATTTATCTTTCTCCTTGATGTTGCTTGCTTGTGTGATTTCATGTCATGTTGGTCCATATGTTCTTTTAAGGAGGACTTGACATTTATAATATGATGTTCTCTTAGTATATTTAGTTTTCTTTGTGTTTTACTTTTGCTAAGAGATCTGAGCTTAGATTTTACTACTGTTGATGTTTTGAGGTTACCATGAACTCTGCAACCCAATTGATACAAGTTACTAACGAATAATTTTACTGCAGAGATTATGTTTTTTCTGCCCGGAGTAAGGATATCAAGAAGAATTGGCCTTTTTCTCTGAAGAATCTGCAACTTTGTTTGAAGCATGGAGTGAAGGACGTATTGCCACCATTTCATCCTACTGATATTGTAAGGAACCAATGTTTTGACAGATGCACGGTTAAAACTAATTCGACTGAGGACAATAATATAAGCCATATTGATGGGGAGCTTAAGTTAGTGGATGCAAATGATCATGCGGTACAAGACTTGTCTGATGATGTTCAGTTGAACCAGAAGCTAGTAGATGCCTGTGTAGATGGAAGTTCATGCAGATCTGGAGGAGAAAATGATTTTCCTTCAACAACAACTAGTATTTCTCTATCTGAAATAGAGTCGGTTTCTGCAAACAAGCTTTCTAGCCCACAATCTGAATTTGATACTCCATTGGAACCTTTGGTTGAAGTTCAAGCCACTGATCCTCCAGTGAATCAGAAGAACGAAAGCGCAACCCGGGTTCCGGGTAAGAAGTGCAGATTGATTGTGAAGTTTGGTGGAAATTCTGATCGTAACTCAACTGAAGATATTGCATCCAATTGTACAACTGCATCGGAAACAATGGCTTCGAAAGTATGCCCTGTTTGCAAGACTTTTTCTTCATCTTCAAACACCACCTTGAATGCTCACATTGATCAGTGCCTTTCTGGTGAATCAACTCCCAAGTGGACGGCAGATTGTAAGCTAACCAGGCACAGAATTAAGCCAAGGAAGACGAGGCTGATGGTGGACATTTATACGACAGCCCAAAGGTGCACGTTGGAAGAGCTTGATAGAAGAAATGGTACAAACTGGGCTGCAATTTCAAGTTTGCCTTCTCAAGATACTGAGTTATTAGCTGAAGGGAGAAAGCAAAGAGTGTCTCAAATTCATCCTGAGGACGCTGGTGATGTAGGCGCAGTCTATATTGATGCAAATGGCACCAAGGTCCGGATTTTATCCAAGTTCAATGATGCTCCACCGGTGTCAAAAGGAGAGGATCTTGAATCTAGGAAACCTTTCAAAGGAGGCAAAGGAAACAAATTCTTCTCAACCAAAAAGAAAATGCAACAAGTATCAAAGCATCACAGGTATCTCAAACTTGCTCCTCAAAGCAAGAAACTTCGCTCTTATAAGGCGCATAAATCTCAGGTAGGCTTCTGTTGCTTTCTAGTATCTTTTTGTTTCTTCTTCTCCTTTTATTTCCTCAACAGTTCTGTGTCACTTCTTAAAGTTAAAAGAAATTTTTGACCTTGGAGGCCTGAAGGTGTGGCTCAAATAGGAAGTAAAATTTGTAGTAGTTTTGAGGCCGCCAGATAGTTGACAATGCTATATTTTTGTTGATCCAATTAAAATATGACATGCTTCTAATAGCCTTAGGTTGGATCCTTACTTTGGTGCTTAATTTTATTTTTTATTTTTTTGTCAACAATAATCCTAACATGATCCCTAAATACCCATAAATTGCTACAATATGGTGCTGTCTTTAGTTTTTCACCTAAGCTATAATCTTTTAGTGCGTGATTTATTGTAGTAGTGGGTTATGCACTTAGAATCACAACTTTTGAATTTTTTTTTTTGCGAATTTCAACAATATATGTTTTTTAAATTGTGTTTAAACAGATTTATGGGGACCAACAAAAGTTTGCTGCAGTGGAATTGGGTCGTGAGAAGAACAGTGAAATACAAAATTTTAAGTCTCATGAGCATGTTAAACCCAAAGATTGTGGAACTTTAGGACAATGGGTCTGCTCCAAACGAACAGGTCTTGCGAGGAAGGCCAAGAGTAACGATGGGCATCAACCTTCGGGGTCTAAATTGCATGTGGCTAGGGACTTGATTGTTGAGACTGATCAGTCACATTCAAATGATTCTCTTCTGGACCGAAGTCATGTTCATAAACTAGCTAATTCGTTTGAGGATACAGATTCCTTTGCTGAAGCCAGTGACAGGATGGAGATTCCAGCTTATGAAGCTTGTGATAAGGAGAGGGAGTGGTCTCCAGGAAGAAAGAGAATGCGAAGTTCCTTAGTAGTGCCTCGGATTAGTGGTGATGTTGAGAGGTCCTTTTCATCAATGAAGCAAAAAACTGATCAGTTGAGCAAAGACACCATGTCTTTCCATGGTGGACGCAAGTTGAAATCTCCAAGCCCTTTTGGGAGACGTGTGTCCCTACTGAGCAATATGGCAGTTGAAACTGATGCTGGTCCAGCCAATAACTCTGATATTCCTCACCGTGCTAGTGCAAAACTATCCAGGGGCTCTCATGGGTTTTCATCCAAAGCCATGAGATTGTCCTCGTTAAATAAGAAAGTTTTATCTGTGAGCCTATCATCGGGAGCTGAATCCAAGTTTAATGTTGTTAAGAAAAGTTCAACCCGTAACAAATCTCAAGGGCATTTCATTGCAGAAATGGACGAAGAGGTGGCTTGGCATTCTGAAGTGAATCAACAACATGATTTGATGCAGACTTGTACAGTAAATCAATCTGGAAGAGAAGATATCACTGATGAGGTTTCTATTGGCAGAAGTGTACTGGAGATTAGACAAGATGGAGGAGGAATAAGCATCTCTCAAAGCGAGGAAGCAATGGTTTTAAAAAGTCCACAAGCGGTACCTCAGTGTTTTAGTCATGCTGAGGGGGAAAACATTGATTGTTCTGATAGATCAGTTAGTGATGATATTATAGAAAAATTTGATGGCCTAGAATTTTCTAGAAAAGCTGGTCAAACTCATAATGAACATACAGTTCCTGGATTTCACAGGCTGAGTAATTGTACAAAGACTCAATCCAACTCTCTACAATCCATTGAAGATTATAGGGGACCTTTATGTGGAGCAGAAGCACCCATGGGCGGCACCACTGAGTCAAATCTTGTTGATGGGCAAGTCATGTTTTCTGCTGATGAGATTGACAATGGCACAAATGAGCAGAATTCTCGTGTTGGGACAGAAATGAACTCTGAAGTTGGGCAAGGAAACTCTTTTCTGGAAGTTGATCCAATACCTATTCCAGGACCACCAGGTTCATTTCTGCCGAGTCCTGGAGGTATGAGCTCAGAAGATTTTCAAGGGAACTCATCTCTAACCACAAGCCGTTTTCATTCTTCTCAAGATCAGCATGATTTGGTTGATGGAGGTTCATCAGATTCTCCTGCTTCTGCAACATCGGGCATCTCCAACTCCCCAGCAGCCAGATATGATGTGAAATGTTCAGAACCGTTAATATCTGTAGGAGCCTGCGCAGCTCAAGACAAGATTGTGTCAGGCTTCTCAAGTATTGACATTGAACCTTCAGTAGAAAATGCTTGCACAGTTGCACAGACTACAAGTACAGCAGCTGAAAGATTTCCTCTAGATGGAGAAAATTTTAAAGTCAGTAAGATATCTATTGAGAAGGGACGCCCGAGTTTCAGAAATGATGATCAACCGTGCTGTTGCTCAAGGAAGGAGCGGATTACTCAGGGTGTTGCTTTAAATTATCAGGAATCGCAGCTATTAAGGCGACGAACCATGGGTTCTATGACAGTGCCTGGTCTGGGAAGGCAAATGGGATGGGACCCTAATTCAAGACCTAGTCATTTGGATGTGAGGCCTGAAATGTTTCCTCTGAGCAGTTGTCCAAGTTCAGGATCTGAAAGGGCGGTTTCCCCTGTGATGACGTCCCCTCTAGGTCCATTTCCTTCGAATGGCGCTTCTGATGCTGGAGTGAAGTTTTCCGGTCGTGGTGATAGTGATTCAGCAAGTCCATCTGCTTCTAATCCAATACTGAGACTGATGGGAAAGAATTTAATGGTGGTCAATAAAGATGGAGACACATCTATGGCGCAGGTGCCAGCCCCATCATGTGCTCAAAATAACAATCTAACTTCACAGTTTCCAGCATTTTCTGGATTCTATCCTGGCAATATCCGAAATCAGGATTGTAATTCCTTCCAACATTTGGTTAGTCAAGGTCCAGTTACCTTTAGTCAGGATCCGCATAATACTGATGAGCAATATTTTGATGTCAGATTGTCAAATGGTTTTAGAAGCCATGCTAGCGTAAAGACGTTGCATACATCTCCAGGAATGCCAGGACTCATGTTTCCGAACCAGCATATGGGTGGAAGTTTTGCAATGTCCGTGGAGCCTCATGAGTACAACAAAGGTGAGTACATTCTGCCCACTCGACAGAATAGACCGAAAAACAGACTAAATGGAGCACCTACATATAGTCTGGAGAAAGTTATGGCAACTCCTAACAGACGACTCAAGAATGCTGATTCCACTTCGAATGCCATTAAGGAAATTATCATAATTGATGATGGTGCTGAAAATGAAGCTGGTTTGACCTCTTGTGTCATGACACAGGCTGTAGGTTCGAGGGAAAGCCACGTGGTTTCATATGGCGTTCCAGCAGCTCCTAATCATGGTTTATTGCATGTGAATGCTTTCTCTCCTTATCATTCACAGGGTGCTCCTCTCCATGGTGAATCAGGGACAATGCATGATGCTCACTTTCATGCAACCCCCTCCAGGCGAGCTAATACAAGTCCTGTTAGGTGGAGTTGCACTCCAGAAGGTTCCACTATACTGCAGCGGAGTCCTTTTATGGCTGTATCGCCCTCAACAGGTCATCTTAGATCTACACTTTATTATTCTCCAAGTTTGTCATAGTTTGCAGTGCTTGTTCTTGGAATGGCCATTTTCACCTGGTTTCGCATTGCTGGATCACACATTCATCAGAACTGTGCTAAAGCTCTTGTGATGCTCCGAGACTACTGATTGTTAGAAACTTCTGGGGTTCAAAAAAGATTGTCAATAGCAAAAAATAATGGTTATTTGATGAAATGACAGAGCCTGCAAAAAAGTTTGGCTAGCAGTTGGAATCTTGGAGTTTTCTGTGATTAGCTTTGATGTTTACTGGAAATGTTGGGTTCAAACTTGAGGAGCTTTGAGTCTCCGGCTTAATTAGGCAATGATCAGGCTTCTTTGCAGAGAGGCTAGACGATGTATACCAAACCCTAGCCGAATAAACATGGAACTTGGCTTAAAGTCAATGAAGTTGAGCATTTCTGCATGCATGTCAATGTTTTTCATGTTCTCTAATCTCCCTATCTTAAGCTCTTATTTATGGTTACCATTATCAGTCAAAATATCCAATTGTTTAGATCTTCTTCATAATTCTGAGTAGTTTGTTTTTTGAGTTCTAATTAGAAGAATGAAGCTGATGATATGTGTAAGGTTGCTGTTATGTGTTGCTCTCATTTGTGTTTAGGAATATGATTGAATGTCATAATACCAGAACAGAAGTGATTTTATGATGATTAGTGTCTTTTTTGATAAAAAAAACTCTATTAAAAGTGATGATTTTTGTTTATATATATGTAATAACAATTAATTAATTCAAGTAGTAGCTGCTGGGGTGTCATGCTCAATGCTCATGCATGGTGCCCTCTGATGTGACGACCCATCCTCATCAGCACTTGTAGATGTTGGTAAAAGTACCAGTCATCGATCACATTTGCCAGCTTGTTTTGATGCTGCTACCTAGCTGTGCCTGTGTGTGTCTATCTCCATCCCAATCCCAGATGTACAGTACATCTTTAATTCTCTTGTAACCCAATTTTCATGTCCTCTTTGATTACAACTACAATACAACTACAAGAAAGTGAAAAATAAAATGATTTGAGTGATTGAAAATAAATGAGATCGATCGTGTATACATACCTACAAATTAATGAAACATTTCATAGTATAGATCTAATATTTCTTGGCATATTTCATGGTTCATCTTTCTTGTTGTATTATTATTATTATTGTTATTAGATTTTTAATTGATCTTCTTGTTCTTGTTCTTGAATCTTGATTGATTGATTGTTGTTATTAGGTGAGATGATGGTGCACCGTCCATTGCTTATTCCACCGAGACATAGACATAGACATTGTGTTTGAAATGAATACTTTCAAGTGTGAAAAAGCTTTTTCATGATTTTATGATGACGTGGGGTCTCAACTCTGAAGACTGTACGTATATATATAGTAATAGTACCTCTCATCTGATGCAAGAAAGATTAAAAGAACCTACCGGACCCCTATATGATCCACCTTCCAGTTCCACCACACACACACATATATATACAATATTAATAATACAACTCTTATATATAGTAGTTCAGTAACTTTACAGACTTATATGATATCATCTAGTAGAGTAGAGTACTACTACTTTGTTTCTGTTTTTATCTTTTTTGTTTTTCTTACTCTTTATAATGCAAAGCAAAGTTCGCAATCTTTCTGTTCAGAGTTTCAAGAACCATGAAATATAGCCATTATAGCCATGAAAGAAAGCTTGTGGTGTTCAGAATACGGGTTTTGTTGCTTTCTTTTGTTTGTGGAGAGAGTGTGTGTGTGTGGTGGGGTCTGTCTGTGTCTGTCTCTCTATCATATATTGAGAGTTACATGAGAGTAGAAACCGGAATGGAAGGTGGGTTAATTAACAATATGAGTTAGGTACATAGAATATATTATAGATAACTAGATATGCCTTCATGTTACACTTACAACTATTTAAAGAGCAAAACTACTATTAATCATATAATATAATATATTTATGGTCGGTTATAAGTAACATAACCGTCACAAATACGTCTCTTAACAAGCCTAAGATTGCATTCTAAATGACAAAAAATCATTTTTACTGTATTTTGGAGCTATAGAAAATTCATCTACAACAAAAAAGAAATTTATGCAGTGTGATCCTTTTAGTTGAATTATTCTAATTGAAAGTAATGTATTTTTAAAAAAAATAGTGACACTTCCGTTTGAATCAACTTCTTAATAAAATAATATAGACTTCAGGTAGAACAAAATCTAATACAAGACTGATGAATCGAATCAATAATTAATGATTAATCCGTACTAATTATAAATCAAACATATAATGCCATCAAAGTATCTTATGATATGTAGGTTTTGGTGTGTGTTTATGCAATCCACTTGTTTGTGTTTGGTTGTGTGCTTGTGACTTGTGACTGATTCCTATGAAGCCTCCTTTTGAAAAGAGGATGTATATGATGGGAAGGGAACGTGTAATGTGCAATTTGCATGGTGAAAGGTGGACACTGGACTGGACAGTGGATACCTCCCATAACCTAAATTACCTAATAAGGGTCCTAAATTGTAATTAGTTGTATAGAATGAGTCTTCTTTACCAAGACCAAATGCCCAGATCCAGACCCTTTTGTTGTGTGGGTGTGGGACCCCAACCCCTTGTCTTTCTCCCAGACCCCTTTATTCTTCTATCCCTTCTCTCTAAAGTTCTTTTCAAATTTTAAATTTTTTTTTGTTTTCTTCAAAAATAAAGCAAGTTTAGAAGAAACCTGAAAGAATCTTAGCTGAATTTACGATCAAATTGATCGATCCTTCCTAAAAAATAGAAAATTTTTATCACTATTTCTCGTATTATTGTTTATTCTGTATTTTTATGTATTTTAAATTATTTTATGGTTGATCCTCCTATTAATTAAAACTGCCTCACAAAATCCTTTTGGTCATTTGCCGTTACTGACTATTAAATCCGTCAGTTGACCTTGGTTGACTGTTAAATATGTTAGGCGACTGTTAGTTGGCCAGTCCCATATCCATTTATGATTTATTAATTTTTTTCATTTTTTTCCTTCTATTATTTTTTCTTTTTCTCTTCTTCTTTCTGCGCCGAAAAATTCATAAATTTGCTAGGAAATTCATGAACTCTCCGAAAAATTCATAAGTTTGCTGGAAAGTTCATGAACTTGCTGGAAAG
>JAYMTT010000945.1:0-10885 GCA_036898025.1 Hypseocharis bilobata
CTGTCTCAAATGGTCTGCTCTATTTTTTGGACCATAGAAACATGAAACATGGAAACTGTCCCCTCTATGAAACCATGAAATTGTTTAATTCTATTGACCCGGTGTCAAATCTTATGCCTTCATTCAAAACAGGTGCTGCCTAGTGAGTTTTCCAAAATCTTTTTCTGTTAAGTACATATATTCCCACTTTGAGAATTGTGTTTATGGTGAGAGATTTTTGTAGCTGTCTGCTTACAGTGCCAATCCCATAGCTTTGGTCCATTGGTGGCTAAATGAAGATCAAAACTTGGTTTTAAGTTTTAACAAGTATGAGTCACCAAGTTCACCTCACAAACTCAGAGAGATGATGAAAAGAACATCTGCTTGCCTAGATGAATCCCTAAATGGTGTATGGATAAAGGAGAGAATGTTCTAATTAAACAACTTCATTGCTTTATCTATCTAAAGGATTAATTATCGTATTGAAGTGCAACTTTTTAATCTTAGGTTTTGCTTAATTCACCATGAGCTATTTCAGTTTCTTTATTGGGCATATCACATATGTCACCAGATGCAAGTTTTTATCAATGTAGTAGTATAGGAACTTCCTTCTGTTTTTACTTTTTGAATATCGGAAGGTATTTGGAGAATTTCCCAACCATTTTTAGATCTGGAATTTCTTCAGAAATTTTAAACGACAGACCATAGTCTTCATTGTTTCCGAATCTCAGACTTATGAGTATTATTATTGCATCTATTGTCAAGTGTATTTTTTGCTCCTTCTGAATCAGTCAATGTCTGCTATGAATGATGAAATATGAATTTAACCTGGCCCTCTAATTTGCAGGTCATATTAAAGCATTGTCGGGAAACACATTGTCATTACTGCCTGAACGAACTACCAGTAGATACTGTACCCTGTCCATCTTGCTCAATGCCATTGTACTGCTCCCAGGATTGTCAAGTACGAGCAGGGGGACAAATGTTTAAAAATTATCCTAAGAATCATGGCATTCATGAAAACCTGCCCAATGATCTCAAAAAGTATGTTGCAGAGATTACATCAGTCAATGACTCTGATCCAGACATAGGTAGCATTCATGAACATAGACATGAATGTCAAGGTCTACACTGGTCTGCAGTTTTACCATCTGAGATAGTTTTGGCTGGTCGAGTGCTAGCAAAGTCTATAGATTCAAAAGGAGGTTCTGCGGATATTTCTAACCTCATGGGAACCTTGGTACTTCTTATGACTAGATTATGTATATTAATTTTCTATTTAGTTGATTATGACATTGTTTTGGCAACTCATGACCTCATTTCTTGTAGGAGCTGGCTCATAGTTATGCTCAATTGCCTCCAGAAAGTAAATTGGAACTACATGTATATTCCATTGTATTGTTTCATTGTCTTCAGCATTCTTATGGCTTTGAACTTCAGATAAATGGGGCCTCTGTATCACAGGTTCTCTCTCTCTCTCTCTCTCTCTCTCTCTCTCTCTCTGAGATATACATGTGCACATGCACTAGACAAAAACATACATGGGTAGACTTGAGAATTCTTGTTTGCTTGCGTATACAAGGCAAATACAATAATAAATGCACTAAATGACTTTGTCTATAATGTTCAGTTGATTTGCTCATACAAAATTATACTGATTATTGTCCTCATTCTTCACCAATGGAAAATAAACGAATGAACAAAAGATTAATGCTCAACATCTCCTGATTTGCACAATATGTTCGCCATGTGCACCAAATTTGTCATAAAAAAGATTTATGAATAGTACTTTGCACTGAATCATGCGTTAACTCTCACTTAGTACTTCCAGAGTTCCATTTAAATTTTCATGTTTTGCTGTTCCTATTTTCAATCTTATCTTGGTTTTCATATTTTTCATCTGGATGCAGATTGTCATACTTTTATCTCAAATCAGGGTAAATTCTATAGCAATTGTCCGTATGAAATCTGTTGATGTTTATGGAATGCAAGATCGTGGGGGTGCTTTGACTAGTACTGTGGAGCAGGTTTGTTTTCATGCATATTCTCTCTCTCTCTCTCTCTCTCTCCTGCCATGTTTGCTATACTGTGGTGAATTTATCATAAATTCCTATTATGCGGTTATGGTTATTTACATAAAATTACTCATGACTGTTGAATATTTAATTTCACCTAGATAATTATTTCCTCTAATCGTGCTGTGTCATTATCATAGGTCAGAGTAGGTCAAGCTATTTATGCAGTCGGCAGTTTGTTCAACCATTCTTGTCAGCCAAACATTCATGCATATTTCATTTCACGGACTCTCTTTATTCGAACAACAGACTTTGTCGTGGCAGGGTCTCCCCTTGAGTTGTCCTACGGTCCACAGGTCCTTTTAGTGCTGATTATAATTCCTCCTTCAAATGACATTATTTGGAATATTCTTGTGGTGTTAATTTGTATTCCTCTGTCTCTATATGTGTGTGTGTGTGTGTGTGTGTTGAAATCTTGATCTGATGTGAAATACCTACTTCACCTGGTGAATGTAAAGCTCTGTTTTACAGGTTGGGCAGTGGGACTGTAAAGATCGCCTTAAGTTTCTGAAAAATGAATACTCATTTCGGTGTCAGTGCAGTGGTTGTTCAGAACTGAATCTATCTGACCTTGTTTTAAATGCTTTTCGCTGTGTTGATCCAGATTGCTCCGGCATAGTTTTAGATAGCTGTGTGCTCATCTGTGAAAAACAGAAAATTAGGTGCAGTCATTTTTCCAACACAAGCAGCTTGGAGCCTTATTTGCAGGTATTCTGTGTTACAACTTTTTACTTTTGGTAGAGAGAGAGAGAGAGCAATATATTGGTGCTGATTCATCTTGAACTTATGATATATGCATTGCTGTTCAATTAATTATTTTGGTTTTTTACAGGTAGATATGCTCGATACTGATCTTGGATATTGTTTGAAATGTGGTTCTTATCGTGATCTGAAATCTTCACGTGCAGCAGTCAATGAAGCTTGGATTTATATTGGAAGGTAATTTAAACAACTCAGTAGCGATCATGGTTTAACTTACCAAGTCTGCTTGTCATTCTCCATTTTATACTGAAAATTGTAAAAAGAGCATTGGCCAAGACCTGATCCTAGCCACTGATGTGGAAAGGGACAGCCTAACCACTAGGCTAGTTGATGTTTATTCATCAATGATGAGCATGAGCTTCATATCTATTTAAAGAGTAGTTTTTATTTTGGACATCGGAGAAACCTCCCCTTCGGTTCCACCAATGATACATAATGATGTAACGATCCAACTGCTGTCAGCCCAATGGTATGGACAGGTGACCCAAGGAAGCTTTCCAGTTGTCTCTTAACTGCCTTATCCTAAATGTACAGTCTTGCTGTGTACTCGATCTTCATCTTTGTTGTCTCCAAGCCTATAAACATATCCATTTATGCATACTAAAAAGTACTGCTTTTAAATTTAAAAACACGCATGTTCACAAATTCTTATGTACATAATTTCATGTCTACTCTGTTCATTCTTGATAGGTTGCAGGAATCGGTAGTTTCTAAAGAAATTTCAAGTTCTAAACTTTCAGATGCTTTGGAATCCCTTGGTATGCTTAGATCAACACTGCATGCATTTAACAAGGTTATTGCCGAAGTGAGTTCCAGCCACCTTTCACATCCGCATTTTGCATGCATGTATTTCAATGTTTATTTCAATTCAGTTTAATAATGTACTCTGTTGTCCTGTGTTGTGATATGAAAGTAAATCTATGTTTCTATCATCTGAATATCAAGGTTTCTGTTGAAATAGCTAGCTAACCAATGTTGAGACTATGTTTTCAGGCAGAGGACAGTATTGCACAGGCATGTTGTTTGATTGGAAAACTACAGCCTGCAATGGACCACTGTAAAGCATCTATCAAGGTAAAATTTTGTTTAGAACTAACATCGTTGTCCTTCAATGTTTTGCATTTACTTTTGGTGATTAGCATTCATTTAGACATGAAAAATAAATTAGAATCAGTTAGCACTTCTAGAATCTGTAACATGAGGCATTCATGTACTGCCTACTATGCATCTCCTTAAATGAACTATTGTTGAGTATTAACTTACTATAAATCCACTCTTTTAACAAAATGGCTTCATAACACATGATACATGACTGGATATTTAAGAACTTCAGATGGAGTAAGATCTTGTTACTGCAATTGATTACTCATTGCCTTCGTCTAATTCCTATTCGTTGTGTTGGCAGATCCTGGAAAAGCTCTACAATCCAAATCACATTGTCATTGGATATGAACTAGTGAAGCTTTCATCCATTCAACTAGCTCTGAATGACCATACTGTTGCACACTGCATAACTAGATTGGGTGCAATATTTTCTCAGTATTATGGAACTCATGCAGACAAGTTGTTCCCATATCTGCAATCCCTTAAGAAAGAAGTGTGCCACTATGCTGATTAAAGGGCTGTTTCTGTGTTTTGTTTTGTTTGCTAGTGAACAGAGTACCATATTTACCTTTGTTAAGATTCCTTAGGTTGTTATTAGGGATATTATAAAAACATCATAAATCTTAACCGCAAATTATTGGGTTAGAGTGCCATCTATATCTCTGTAGTCAGGGTTCCAGGTCAAATCTATAATGTTTTTAAGGCTTTACCTCATGTTATAGCAACTCTAAAGCCTAAATAGACTCAGTGACCAAGGTTTAGTCACTAAAACTAAAACTTATTTTGACTTCAACAAAGCTTACATGGAGTATTAGTGACCAAAGTTTATATGGACTTTTAGTGGCCAAGCTTTAGTCGCTAAGCATACATGTACTTTTTGCGATCAAATTTTGGCCACCAAGGCCTAAATGAATTTTTAGTGACTAATTTTGGTCACTAAAGTTTAAATAGAGTTTTAGTGATCAATATTTAGTCATTAAAACTTGTAAGGATTATAGTCTACATAGAGTTTTAGTGACTAAGCTTTAGTCATTAAAACTTGGATGGAATAAAACTTAAATGGACCTTTAGTGACAAAGCTCTGGTCATTAAAAGTCTATTTGAGATTTAGTAACGAAGCTTTGGTTACTAAAAGTTAATTTAGACTTTAGTAACCAAAGTTTTAGGGACCAAGCTTTAAAGCTATTTAGATTTTAGTAACCAAAGCTAGTCACTAAAAATTCACTTAGACTTGTCAAACTTTGGTCACTAAAAGTTCATGTTGGCTTTAGTCTATGTATGTTTTACACTTATAGTGACCAAAGCTTGATCACTAAAAAGTACATACAGTTTTTAGTCCATGTACGCTTTGATAAGTAAAACTTGTTTATTTAGGCTTTTATGATTAACGTTTGGTCACTAAAAGCCCATGTATTTAAACTTTAGTGTTCAAAGTTGGTCACTAAAAGTCTATTGACTCTATTCAGGCTTTAGTGACCAAACTTTGGTCACTAAAATCTATTTATGAGTGACTAAAATCGGTCGCTATCATGTAGGCTTTAGCGACCAAGCTTTGGTTACTAAAATTATATTTGAGCTTTAGTAACTAAAACTTGATTACTAAAAGTCTATTTAAACTTTAGTGATCAATGTTGGTCACTAAAAGTCTACTTGGACTTTAGTGATCAAGTTTTGATCTACGTAGACTTTTGTGACCAATTTTTTGTCAGTTGAAGTTTAAAATTGGTCACCAAAGGCAGATTTACTCGTGTGCGCCAATCAAGTGTAAGTTAAGATTAAATATTTAAATTTGCATTGATATCAATAACTGAACTAAAAAGGTCAACTGCCAATAACAGATGGACAAATCATGAATTCATGGATGTCTTGACCTTTCTGAACATAAATGGTTTATAGGAAATAATTTAAATGCTCAGCGGCATGCAACTCCTAAATTCCTAGTACTATGGCATATTGAATATACATATGCACATCTCTCACCAACACAAGCAGAACTCCAGTATGGCTCCAGGCCTCTGACATGAGAAACAATAAAAAAAGAATAAGATTAAAAATATTTGCCTTCAGCTAGATTTCGCCTGTTATTGCCTGGGAGAGATGGCATG
Organism: Hypseocharis bilobata; assembly: GCA_036898025.1. Lineage (NCBI taxonomy): Eukaryota > Viridiplantae > Streptophyta > Magnoliopsida > Geraniales > Geraniaceae > Hypseocharis > Hypseocharis bilobata. The sequence continues at coordinate 6,026 of JAYMTT010000945.1, forward strand.
TGGTAATGACTGATACTTGACATTCATCCCTAGCACGTTAGCGAAGCTTTGTCTCATTTGGTTTGCTGGCCCTGAATGCTGAAAGAGAGAAGAATGACCTTGTTGCTGAAACACAACAAACATAGTACAGAAAATATTGAAATCTATTAATAGTTAGAAAAGCATAACCAGGATGGAAATGAGCAATTACTCAAAAGCATACACCTAGGGCATGAACAAAAAGCAAACTGGAAACCAACACCAACCTTTAGTTGTAGCTGTGACATTGCCTTGCAACTTGTGAGAACTCGAAGCATTGAATTTGCTCATATTCGATTGAGCTGCAGACAGAACATCCATGAGAGAATAAGTTTCTTGTCAAATCTGACGAAAGCTACAACTATGAGTGTAAAGAAATAACAAGCCAAAAAGCAATACCAGAGAGTAGTTCATTCGAATCTGAATGTCTCTCAATGCCTTCGGGTAGAGACACCTTTGGTGGCCCCTGGTTCTTTGCAGCATGAAGAGCAGCCTTTCTCAGTAGATTGTCACTATTTCTCTTGCTAACAGCTTTAGTTTCCTCTGCATCATCCTCTCCTTCAGAAAAGACAGATGGGCTAGACCAACCACTTATATTTGCATCTCCCTTACTCTTCCGAGCAAACTTCAATAGTCGCTTTAACCCTTTGGGTGCATCTTTTTGGTAGATCATAGCAGGAGGATGTTCAGCATTTCCCCACTCAATAATATCAGGTTCACTACTTTCTTCTTGCAGCATCTGTGACAGAGATTGGCGAATGCGTGGACTTGACAATTCGATTGGTGCAATATTAGCTGGAGATGTGAGTTCAGAAGTGCTGACACCACATGGGTTAGGCAGGTCGTGATGTTCTATTTCTACCCAAGCCATGGGAGAGATCATTGATTCTTCTTCAGCCTCACCTTTGAGCGAAGACTCTGCCACATCTTTGAAGCCATCACCACTATCAGCAGCAACCTCATCGATAATCTCTGGCTCGTCTGAGTCCTGGTGGCTACTTGTTAAATGGGTTTCTGATTCTACAGCGGCATCACGAAGACCCGACGACTCAATATTTACTTGATGCTGGTTGACTGGGACAGAATCATTGACAACAACCTCATTCACTTGAGCTTCAACCAAATTTCCACATTTTCTGATAGATTCATCAGAATGAGAAGAATTTTTTGCCTTGTCAACTACAGGGCCAGCACCAAGGCCAGTTCCAGAGCCCTTGCGGAGAAAAGGTTTTGATTCCAGTGGCACCACACTGCTTTTCTTGGTTACCTTGTTATAGAAACTAGGCTTTGCTGGAGCTATAGCAGAAGAATTTCCAGATGCCGTAACAACTTTATTTATTGCTGACTTGCCACTTTTTGCCACTGGTTGCTGCTTCTTCTCATTCATAGTCTTCAAGCTTTTGTCATTACTGGTATGGGACTCCTTCAAATTTCTTTGTCGCTGCTGAGGTCTTTCCACCTTAGGGTTTACTCGAGGAACTGATGGTGTTGGTTGCGGCTTCCGACGTGCTGGTATAGTGCCAGCAGAAGAGACCCCACCAGGAGTTTTAGCTGGCGATGTCCCTGTGGTTCTTGGTGATGGTGTCAATGGCCATGACTTACGCGTAGCAGGCAGGGGTGATGTTCGAGATGCAACCTTCTTTGTAACAGTAGGCTTTTGGGTTTCCTTTTTGGGATTTGCAGGTTGAGATGGATTCTTAAGTGGTTTTTGGGGCTTACGTATAGGATGCTTTTTACTATCACTCACATTTGGTGAGGCAATTTCAGCTTTCCTCTTGTCAAGAATCTGCTGCATTGCTTTAATCTGTGCTTCCTTTTCTGCTCGCTTTCCAGCATTCTCTCCTCTAAGTTTCTCATCCCTTTTCTCCTTGTAGTGATCATAAAAACCACCTCTCTGTTCAGAGCCAAGATTCTGGTTCCTGCTATTTTGAGGCTTCTTATATCTAATGGGTTTACTTTCCATCATTTTCATCAGCATCTGGTTAAGCTCTGCTTCTTTCTTTCGACTCCATTCAGATGATGCTGTTAATTTTTCACTAATTTCCTCTTGTTGGCTCATATTTGTGTCTGCTTGATTATCTATCAAGCCAGATGCTCGTTTCTCCGATGTTTCTGACTTTACATCTTCAGCAGCCTCAACAGCATCATGACCTCTAGATATAAAATCAGACTCAGATTTCACTTCAACTGAACTCTTTAGATGCTCTCCATCATTGGAATTCACTGGAACAGTATCTTCAGAAACATCCACATTTTCACCTTGGATGGAAGATTCCCCCATACCTGAACTCCATCTTCTCAATACCGATTTATTTGCAGAGACAGAGATATTAGTTAATGACCCCCTCTTTTGAGTATCTGTAGTCTGGTCCCTCTGCTTCCTTTCAAAAAGGTTAATAGCATCCTGAACACTCATTCTCCGTGCATTATTCTCAGTTTTCTTACTTGGTTGTTCAGACCCTCCTTCCTCTTCGCTACTATCTCCATGAGACATTCTAGCAGGAAAAAAATTAAGACTCTTAATGGTTAGCGCAGGGGCCCTACGTGATCCAGTTCTCCCTATTTGAACTCTCCGCATTGGAGACGCCGACCTTCTAGGTGATGCAGATCTTATGAGTGTTCGACTTCTTTCTGCAGATTTTTTATCCTCATCACTCAGGTCAGAAGATTCCTCACTTTCAGTTGAGCTTTGTCGCTCAAGCTCAGCAACTTTCGCAGGTGAGACGCCGTACTTCACTGCTGTAACTGAATGTACTGGTTTTGATGTCTGAGATTTATAATCTGGCTTATTCAGTTTGTCATTCTTTGAATCACTTTTGCATGACGTTTTGTCATCATTTAGGGGGTCAGCATTTTGGCTATTTTGGTTCAATTCCAAAAACTTTCCCAAACAATTCCTGCAGGAAAAAGCAACAAGGAAATTTGTGGTCATGATCCATCTGTTAAAATGTGCATTTCAATAGCTTTGTTAAAATACTGAGAAGGAAAACTGAATTTTTTTAGTTTCAACGCCTTTGAATCAAATGCGAAGCTAGAATACTCCTACACCCTTTATTTGCATGGGCAACTTACTCTAACTCTGTTGCTCCAAAATGTTGAGAAAATTCTGCTAAATGGGTGATTTCTTTATAGGAGCAGGTGATGCCTATTGCCTGGTTGTAAGCTGCAGCTAACTCCTTTCTTAATGCTGTAAGCCTCAAATCCATAGCTCGCAACAACTCATTCCTGGCAATATAGTGGCTTAACAAAGATATGGTCAAAAAAGAAACTGCTAATTGAAAACATTACATAAAAAGAAACATACTTTGAAGCATCTGATGATGCAATCTCGACTTCAGGCTGTAACATACAATAAATCATATTAGTTGCCAAAATGAAAATTATATATATAATTAAAGATAATGATCAAAAATGGTAAAATAGGACTTGAAGAAATCAACTTCAAAAAAAAAAATCGCTGGAGACCAATTACTTTAAAACTTGATGCCGCATTAATCATGTCACAGCCAGCTGCAAAAGGAAAAGCTACAAGCATCAATATGTGCTAAAATCTGGAAGATATCTCAGGAGCAATGCAAGAGACCAAGATATAAAGAGTAGGAGACTCAAACGCACATTCACAGCCAGCCTCAAATTCATTCTCTCAAAGAATATGACCTTGATTCAACTCCACAGGAACAAAAATTGCAATTATATAATTAACAAAAAGGGCTTCTACATATGAAAACCTAAAGGGATGGCCTACAGCCGCAATTATCAAAAATCAGTATAACAATTGTATGTTTATATGTTATGAAGTATTAAATTCATTTCTATGCTTATAGCATCTATGGACAACACATTAAATTCATTTCTAGCTTGCATTTCTCCGACAAGACACATACAACATGAAATACCTTCTGAGACACCTATTGGAAAGCCATGCAGTTTAATAAACACAAAAACGACACTATTCAACTAAATTGAGATAAAAAAATAAGCAATATTCATCTAAGACCATATACTTAACAATTTACTCGAAGCAAGGTTATCTGGGACCCTATGTGTTAGAAATGACTTTTTCTATAGCAAGTTGAGTTTTAATTCTACAGCAATATTTATTTAAATACAATACTCCTGGCCTGGTTCTATGGGCAACCACATTATCTAAGGACCCTATGTATGCTTCTACTACGCTAAATGGTGGTCTTCCTTCCTCTTATAACCAAAGTAATAATAATTACATGTTAATTGTCTCAATATTATTTTCATATTAAATCCTTTCGTAGTCACCGTTTCTCAAGTTCACTCATAATTTTGGCACCCCCTGATAAGTGAAACTTTTTCATTTCCTTTTATTTCTCTCTCTTTCTTTTTTTCATTTTTTTTTCAATTTCATTTCTATTTCTTTGTCCTTATTCTACTTCAAATTCTTGATCTTGAATTTTTTTTCTCTTTATTTTTTTCTGTTTCTTTTTCTTCTTCTTTGTTTCTGGGTTCATGACACAGTGCTCATACCCACCTTTCAATTTCCAAAAAAATAAAAATGAATTTGATCTTCCACTCGATTTTCGTCCTCCTACATCAACCATTCAATAATATCCACCTTTCAATTTCCACAAATAACCCAAAAAATTAAAAAAATAATTTGAACAGATCTCCGTTATAAGTCTGATGCTCGAACTATTGAAGCGTCCCCTTGGGGGCTTAATGTAAACTAAGAAATTAACTAAATATAAATAAATTATCATATTTTTTTTTGTGTGAAACCATTCGGTATTTAAAACTCATTGGCTCGACTAATCTGGAATTGCATAGGGGAGGCCCCTAAAGGGGGCAAAGCGCTCCTAACCCAGTTTCCAA
>JAYMTT010000946.1:0-10878 GCA_036898025.1 Hypseocharis bilobata
CCATGTGCGACGGGTCTATGATGATAGATAGATACACTATATAAGTAAAGGAGGCTTTGGTGGGTGGTGATGGTGATGATCATGATTCATGCAAGTGCAAGTGTAAAGGAGAAAATGACATGAAAGTAGAAAATATTTGTCATATAGTTTGTGTTGGTTTGTATTGTGTTGATTATTTAGCTAAGATGCTTTGCTTGTATTATTTTATTTAATTATTATTATCATTATTATTTAGTTGAATGAAAGAAATAAAATTAATGAATTTGGCTACGTACTGTCTTAATCTTCATTAATTAGTTTTATTATTATATCGGGTTAAGCTAACAAAAGTTTGTTAATTTAATTCAACTGTTTTTATTACAAAAAAAAATTAATTAATTGCAAAACTAACTTGATTCCAATTGTTATTATGGATTGATTGACGTAATGGAATTGGATTTTATACATTTGTATACTGTATGCTTTTTTTTTAGTAAGTATTGTATACTGTATGTTACTTCTTTAATTTGGAATTGGATTTTATACATTCGTATACTGTATGTTACTTGTTGAGCAGATTCATGCATATATAATAGTGACAAAATGCTCAAAGACGCAGACAACAGTGCACTGATGAGTTTCAGAAAAATAGCAACCATAAGATTTATATGATATGTCAAATGTCATGTATGTGAGGTATCGAACTTGAGGTGTATAGTAAATCACCTAATGAATTAATAATTAAATATTGCTGGGTGAAGATTAGGATCATGCAAGTGGGATGGTGATTGGCTCAATTTAACATATGGCTTTGTTTTGTGTCAAATATCTTGTTTATAATTAAGATATTGCATTTCTATGATGTGGATGTTGCTCGAGACTAAATTTGATCATTAAAAATTTATATAATTTTTAGTTTTGAAAGATTAATCATTAATAGTCTATAAGTTTGATCACTGAAAGTTTATGCATGCTTTAGAGACCAAAACTTAACCACTTATAATCCATCTAATTTAGTAATGAAAAGTTGATCATTAAAAATATATGTAGGCTTTAGTGACTAAAGTTTGGTCAATAAAATTCTACCTAGGTTTTAGTGATCAAAACTGGATTACTAACAAATCTACGTAGTTTTTTGTGACTAAAGTTTGGTCACTAAAATTCTACCTAGGTTTTAGTGATAAAAACTGGATTACTAACAAATCTACATAGTTTTTTGTGACAAAATTTTAATTACTATAAGCTATTCACCAAAGTTTGGTCACTAGATCTCCATATAATTTTTAGTGACAATTTTTCAGCATTAAAGTGTCCAAACTTTAGTCGCTAAAATTTGGTCACATAGTTCCTCCATACTATCGAGAGTTTATACCTAAAATTCTAAGAAAAGAAAGGAGCAATGCTTTTACTGATCACAGAATTTCATTCTGATTGGAAAGTAACTTTCCAAGTAGACATAGTTTTATCTTTTAGTACAGTTTCAATGAAGTTGTGTTTTCTTAGAAAATCAGATCGAACGTGAAAAGAGATTCTTTCTTCTTAGAGCTGAGTGATGACAAGATCAGCTGCTCCAAATACTTCCCCATCAGTTCGTTTGCAACAATGAAGGAAATATAAATAATGCGTTATCGAAAGTTCACCTCTTGACTTGAAGTTGAAGCCTTTGGCAATCGAGAATATGTATAAAGTGAATACTAATTTCCCCTCGTGTTAGTATTACAATCACGCAAAGTCAGCAAACAAATAGTAATATAATTTCAAATCAGCTTGCTTGTACCTTGTACTCTTCTATCGCTCAACATTTCAGAAATAGAAATAGCTCCCGTCCAAAGAAAAGAAAATATTTGCACCATCGACTACAATCAGTCTCGAAAACTAAATTTGACGATTATTTTTTTATCAAGATGGAAGTCCACGACGGTTGAGCTACACAATAGCGATAGCTCTCCTCTTTCAGCTACACCCCTCCCACCCCACTCAACAAGATTCGAACACAAGATCTTTCATTATAAAAGTCTGATGTTTGAAATCATTGGGGCGTCCCCTTGGAGACACCAACTTTGATGTTGTACCTTCAACAAGCATTTTCATTCTGTGCACAATCATGAATGTATTGGTGCTAAAAGCTCCCAACTAAAGGCCAAGGGTTAGAAGCCTTAAAACCTTTTTTCACCTACAATAAAGCCCCTGAATCTCAATATCAACAGTGAAATTATTCATGATAAGTAGAATATATCAAAAAAAAAAAATTAAGTAATCTCTTTGATGTATATTGTTTGTCTTCATTCTCTCAGCATAACGCTAAAAAATCATTCAACGTCCACATATAGATGCCACAGTTCACACTTCAAAGGACCCTTAAACCGGACAGAAGATTCCTTCAAGGAGCATGAATGCTGGCACGAATTATGAACAAAACATTGTGAAATTATTGAGCGTCAAAATTATCAGCATGTGTGTTCATTATACAATGCTCTCATAAAGTCTTAAAGAAGGGCTCCAGAGTAACATATTTAGGATATCTCACAGTATCATGGATTAAGTACAAAAGTTTCTGACGAGTTCACAATAGTACTGGGCACGATACCAAGACATGCCCTTTTATGCATGTATGCGGACACAAAACACATAGTTACTGTTTGTTGGTAGCAATGGATGTCTATGTAATGACAGTAGGGGCAGACCGACCAGTGTATTCCTGCATCTTGGAAAGTTTAAGTGCAACTTCCACCTGCAATTAAGTGCATTGGGTCAGTCCAAAGAACTAAACAGGTAAGAGCGAGAACATCTAGAGGTAAGGATGAAAGATATCTCACAAGAGGAGCAAGTGCATCTTGAGAATCTCTCCCTATTTTTGATGGATCCTTCTCATATTGCTCAATGTAGAGACGGATGGTAGCACCTTCTGAACCAGTTCCTGAGAGGCGGAAAACCTGCAATTGGGTTCATCAGGGAAAAGTAAGGATAAAAGGTATCGGTGAGTTGCAGCAAGATAACGGCTTCAAAAATAATTTCAGAATTGTGAAAATCATGATAGATTAGGGGTACAGAAAACAAACAACAAAATCAAGAAGTGCTAATTTTACAAGCAGTAAAGCATACAATATCATCTCTATTCTCTAAAGAATTTAGAATCATCAAATATCAACAGACTATTAAAGTTTGGCAGTCACTGCACTCCTGGTATAAGGTCAACTCCACTAACATTCAAACCAAATCCCTAGGCTTTGCTACAAAATCCTTTTTTTTTCACACTCAGAAAACATCCTATCCTAACTGTAAAGATCTAGCACCAGCTAAATCCTGAATCTCTCAAACAATTATAAACAAGGGAGGTAACTTACCAGTCGTGACCCATCTTCAAACAAATATCGAATACCCTGGTGCTTAGAGATGGAACCATCAACAGGATCTTTGTATTCAAACTCGTCAGCATGGACAACTTTTGACACATCAGAGCGTCTCCCCTTTACAATCCTGTATATATAAATAAATAACATGAGTTTTTTAAAGAGAATATACACATTTAGGCAAACTTTAGGCATTAAGACCAAATAGGTAGATTCAACATTGTACATATGCAACCCCATTTAGAACTCATGTAGCTTTATCGAAAACTTGGAAGTCTGGTTTCAATGTTCATTAATCTTGTCAGAATAGTCACAAAATAGACACCAGAGAGTGGTTATATTACGGGTGTTTGATGATTAATCTGAGGAAACCACTTCCTGTTTCAGTTATACATCTTATTGTTCGTTGACCAGAAGATGTTTTCCTTCAACTTGTTTTTTTCACCCCATAAACACCAGAAAATGTAGAAAAACATCTTTCAATAAAGACAGACAGACTCTAGAAGTTCATCCATACAGTACGTCCAAAATGTGTATAAGTTCCAAATTTTGAAAATGATTAACTGATTAATGCAATAAGGGGCGCTTCATTGGATAAAAGAAAGAAAAAAGAAAATAAAAGAAAAAAGAAGACCCTTAGACTTTAGTCTCATTTCATAAGGAAAAAACATCACAAACTTTATGTATTTAATGAAAGAAAGTGGTCTTGAAGTGGCACGGAAATCATACTCATTAACTTCAGGAAGGGAAGACTGCAGTTTGACTAAATATGCCATAAGTTCCTTAGCCGCACCTGCATCAACATTCTTCCAAAAGAAATTTAAATAAGTTAGATTACATACCCTATCCTTCCTATTGCAAAAGGTAGGATTAAGCATCGAGTATTATTGTATAATACCTCATAGTCATAACGAGTATAATAGTGGCGACCGTATTTAGCCCAGTGCTGCCGAACGATGTCTTCAACAGTCACAAGCTTATCCCCACTGAGATTGTCCTTATTCTTATAAGCAAGTATGGATAGCCAAGCCAAAACTGCCCAGATTCCATCTTTCTCACGTATATGGTCCGAACCTGTCCATAAAGGAACATAAAAACACTTAATTTTTTTTTTGATAATTTATAAATGTAGTATATTTACTTTAAATGGAAATGCAAAATGCCAACCAGTTCCAAAACTTTCTTCCCCACAAACTGAACACATTCCAGCATCCATTAAATTACCAAAAAATTTCCAGCCAGTGGGTACCTAATATTGATCAATAACTAAATTAGTGCCAATTTACCAAAAAAACAACACCAATAACTAAATTCCACTTTCACCAAAACCACAGAGCATATAACAACTTCACGTTCTTATGCCATAAAATACCTCAAAGAATTTCAAGTTCAGATGTTTAGCAACAACATCAAGTGCGGCTGAGGTTGGCATGCTCCTACAAGCAGATAATTTAATATTCAATATTAGAATTTAAAAAGATTGAAGTGTGAAAGAGTTAAAATAACGGGCAAATGTAGCCTCATTGAGAAATGTGACAATAAAATACATCTCTCTAACACAAGGAGAAAGCAGGCTCTTCAAGTGGACCCACATATGCTACAACAAGAAGCAAGATTTAAAATATTTTCAAGTGATCGTAGAACTTCCAGCGGGTCTCTGGATTATAGAGAAAAGTTATGATCCCTTGTTTGTCCATGGGATGATAAACATAATTTGTTTGGTTTTATACGTCTTATACCCATTTCATGTGTATAAACATGCTAATATTTACTGTGAGTCTGTGACACATACAATAAAAAACTTAACTAGAAAAGAACACAATATAATATTACCTTGCAACTCCCTTGAGACCACCAGAGAAATAGGGTATGGATTCAACCGCATTTGCAGCAATGATGGCAACTGAATCCGAAGGAGTAACAAAAAACCTAAAAATGCGAGAGAAATTAGAATGTAAGTTTTAATTAAACAACAAGTTCTTTAGCATAAAACCAAGGGCATCACCATTCACTACCTTTTACCAAGGACCATGTTACGATCTGCATCACCATCAGCAGCAGCACCAAATTCTGGTGGTTCACCTGGAGAGCTTGATTTACTCAATCCCATACGAGCAACCAACTCCTTTGCATATGTCAGATTAGGATCAGGATGTCCTCCACCAAAGTCTTCCTGTGGAAGTAAAAACCAAGAAAAGATTAAGCTATCACCATCTAAAAGTAGTATTGATTTATGATAACTAAAAAAGTAATTCACAAAGTTAGAATACCTTGGGTACACAGTTCAATAATGAGCTCTCTTGTGCACCAAGCTCTTCCACAAATATACGTTTTGCATATGCTCCAGCAACACCATGCAGTGCATCATAACTTCAACACAACAACAAACATTAATCATAGCATCCAGGAGATACCAAAACGATATACCAGAAATTGCAAGTTCTGTAGAAAGATACAAATGAGAAGCTATCCACATACCAGAATGAGAATTTTGGACAGGAGAGAAGCTTCTGAATAGACTGGAAGTCAAAGATTGACCTAAGCAAATAAGCAAGTATCAAATATTGTTAAATGAATATTTTGAAAAAAAGAAGAAGAAAAAGATGAAAGAAAACACAACAAACTTTCTTATCTCAAATGCAAAAGACAGTGACCTTTCAGGTAAAGCCTTTTCTCACAAATAACTCAATAAAATAAAGGGAGAAGTTAAAATAGTAAGTGTAATGTCCTTTAGAAATGGAAGCACTACTCCAAACAGCATGTCAAAAAGAGAGGAAGAATACAGTACATTCACTAAGAAATGAACCATATTGTGAAGGTCTATGATAGAATAACAGTGAAACGATGCCTCAAGTGCTCCTCATTCTATTTCCTTGATTAAAAAGATTTCTTCATTGAGAATGCACCTAAATCAATGAAGAGGCTTTGACACAAAGCTTTACCACCAGGTTTTAAAAGGGTGATGATTAATTGATTAGTTAGCCAAGACTCTGTAACATTGGATCTAACAATAAACGGTTCCATAAATAAATGAGCAGCTAGTCTGAAAAAAGAATGGGAAATTACCACGACATCCCTTCAACTACCTCCCTAATCCAGACTGAGCCCTGGAACTTTTCATCTAGACAATTACACCCTCAAAAATCTTAGTTGAGTCTAATAGACACAGGGTGTAGATTTTCCACCCAAGTTCAAGTATTCTGACTCTCATTTTTCATTATGGAAATGAAAGAAGTAGATAAATATGATTCCAAAATGCAGAGAGAGAGAGAGAGAGAGGGTTGATATTAAAAGCTTACTTCATCAATTTCACGTAATCACTTGCTGAATCAAAAACCTCAACGTCAAATTTTCCCTCAGGTCCATCAAAGCTTGTTACACCTAATGCAGAAATATCAACCTGGAAATGCAGGTTGGGCATTGTGACAGAACAGTATAATCAATGAAACCGCACACGTAGAGAACTAACTAAAAACAGAAATAAAAGAAACCAAAGGTGCTTAGGCAGCAAGCATACATCGGGTAGATCTTCGGCAATGAAATACTCCTTTATTGTTTTTGTGTTCTCATAGATCTTATCAGTGATTGCCTCCGGAGCAGGTCCACCATTTTCCATGTTGTATTTAATCCCAAAATCCTGGGAAAAGCAAGGGAGAAAGTGATATCGATATCGATGTCTAAATCATTTCAAAGCAGCAGGAACTCAGGACATTGAAATAACTCAAAAGGAAAGGTAAAAATTTGCTTCTAATCCAAATTGACATGGCAGTGTTTGATATTTCATATTACAGATTCCATGCATCCATGTCTACGAAGCACATGTCATTTGCTATTTATATGATTTCTAGGTCTAATTTGCAAGTCAATTCTCTTTTTCCAAAGACTGAATTTGCAATTATCTCTAATTCTCTATTTCTTTTAGCTGGAACTAAACATATTGAGGCTGGTAATGTAAACATTTTAGCTGACCAATCTCAGGAGAATGATACATTATCGAAAAACCTATAGGAAAAAAGGGTAATTGAAGCGATCCATATAGAGGATAACCAGATGTTGGAAGCAGTATATTCTACACAATGACATCTAATAAGAGGCAAGAGACTTTTGGTGGCAAACTATTGGTTATCCTCTAATTCTAGGTGGCAAGAGCTCTTTGTCCCGAATAGGTGTTCGCCAAATGGGAGCCATATTCCTAGATAAGTAAAGAATATAGGCATAGTACTTACCTCATTGGGACCACCTGGATTATGACTTGCTGTCAAGATAAATGCTCCAGAAGACTTGGATCCCTGATAGTGAAGTTTACAGTTAAATATCATTACAATCATTCTCAAGTAAACAAAAAGAAAAGGCTAGACAAAATCACATCAGAAATTAATAACAGCGACAAGGAGAAGAACATACATCATGCCCAACTCTTTCACGAATTACAGCTGATACTGCAGGAGTTGAAAGCAATCCATTCTGACCAACCCAGATACCCCTGACTCCATTTGCAGCAGCCATCTTGATTATGATCTGCCAATTGTAAATAGATTATACAAAGTTGTCATTTAGAAGCAGGCAGAAGTATGCAAATGATATAAATAGCAAGAAGCGTTTGTTTGCGGCTGCCATCTTGCCTGTAGAGAAGCAATCATGGTAACTAAGTCTCGGTGTGTCCTAAGAAGATCGCAAGGTTATGATGAGTCTGGTTAATGAATGCCATTTTCAATTTCCGAGAAAACTTTCTGATAACACTTTCCACTCTCCCCAGAAAAATGGGTTTTCAAGAAATGCCATAATAAAAATGAAAACAATTTTCATTAATCAAACACACACTTGGATTTTGATTGCAGAGGAGGCCTAAGAAAGATCAAAAACGTCCTCCACAACAGTCTACAACTATCCTATTTACTCCTCATGCGAGAGAGAAAATAGTATGTGCATAGCATACACATAACTCAGAACAAAACACATACACACTCCCCCAAGATCAAGTGGTAAGATGCTTCAATCCTGGCTATCCCTAACATAGTAAATGCAAACCAACTAGCCCGCCCTAAAACCTAATTGTCAATCAGACTGAAAAGACCACACAGAAAATGACCAAAATACTTCAGCATAGATACAATATCGCAGGATCGTAACTATAACACCCCCAGATTCCCATTAATAATCATACAAAGCATCAGTCTAGATAAGGAAATGTGAGGAAATCAAAATTTCAAGCCATAGTTTACAGATCAGACTCAATCAATTCTGATAGTACTGTGTTGGAAGAACCTTTGCGTATAAAGTAAAAATAAAGAAATAATCATACATATAAAACATAAATTTATTAGAGAGATGGTGCAGAACATACCTGAATAGCATCCTTTGAGTAATAGCGACCATCACCAGAGACAACCAGTGTAGCACCTAGACAGATAAACAGGTAATTAGAAATCAATATAATCCAATAATAGAATTTATATTGGCTAAAGTAAACCTATCTAAGATGAAAATTACATAAAAGAAGCAAGTAATAAGAAGCAAAAATGGATAAAAAATGTAAATTTCTGGATTTCTGGTCATTAAGTAAAAAAGAAAGTCATATCCGACCATAATCACAAAATTCCCACTAGAACATCGTTTGATGATGCATGAGGTGCACAATATCGCAACATAAGGCCAGTCTTGATGTGCAAGGCATATATACTGTAAGAGCATCAAACTAAACAGAAGAAGCTCTCAAACTTTTGCTTTGAAGAACTTCTAGAAGCCTCAACTCGAAGTAAACCTCAAAGAAGCCTCCAGATAATTTAACTGTTATCATGCAAATAAAAGTATTCTATTGCCCAAAGGAAATGAATATACCTCCTACAGCTAACCAATCTTTTATAAATTGAAAGTAAAACCAAATCATGAATAATGGAACTCCTACCTCTAACCTTCTCCGCTGAGAGGGCATTGAATGTCGACTGAACAAAATTGTGCAAGTAATGGGGTTGCGTGAACACTTTGACCTGAAAAGATGCAGCCAGTACGATATTAAAAACATCGGGAAGTTATTTTAGCAGCGACGGTAACCAACAAGAAAATATCAAAAAGCTATAAACTTATAGACCTGATTTTGAAATAAGATTAAGATTTGAAGACATATCAAATTTGTTTTACACAAACAGGCATTAGAATGAAGGACAGTTTCTAACCTTAAGTCCCTTGTCATGGTGTTAGCGATAAATTAAAACTTATTAACATAAAGAATCAATTTAGTAATGCATAGAACAGAGTGTGCATTAATAGAATAACACTAAAGGATGAAAGCAATTTGAAGAAGGCGTAATGTTAAATTTATCTGTGATTCTGTTACATATAATGTTATTATGATTCAAGAGAAGGAAACATCCAGATCTACAGGTTAACAGTACCCATTTAAACTAAAAATCTTAAAAGAGCAAGGCAAGCAAACCAGAACTAACTTGAAATGCCTAAACAAAACCGTATAGGAGCACGTCAACAACTTGTTAAGCTACTTGAAATCAAAACCGCAAGAGAAAAGGACAGAGACATATAAGCACTAGATCTAAAATATATTACATATTATACAGAGAAGCATTAGCTCCTCAACCATAGTCTAGAATAGTCCTTTTCTGGATTCATCCCCATGATCATCGCAACAACCTTGACATATACTGATCATCCAAACACTAGTATTTGCTCAAAACATCATATCAGTACTAGCTATAAGTAAATCATAGTAATAAAGATTTGGTAACTAGATATAAAAAAATTAAGGTACATGCAGGCCTGCATGTATGCATAGAGTGTTGGATTCAGCAAAAGCCTCAATGATCTGAACTGATTTTAGCTGTCTTGTTTATAATACTATATAAATTGAAGATTTGACTCGATCAAAACAAGATAAAAGAATTATAGAATTATAACAGCATCTAGATCTTACACAAAATTAAATATTTAATACTAATCAAGCTCAATGGCTCATCAAATAATATACTAATCAATGTAGAGAATCACATTCCTACCGCAATTCAACGCAGGCTCATCAAATGCTAAGTAGCGAACTTAAAAAAAAAACAGTGAGCTCCACTGATCTAAACTACTCCTAGCTCACTCACTCTCACTTTTTTTCTTTTTTTTTATGGACAAATGAGATCTGATTCAATGGAAACGAGAATCAAACAAACTTCCAAAAATCGATCAAAAAATGGATCAGATGGAAACCGTCCCATGCACACACAGACACACTGATACACAAAAGAAACAGATCCGATTCGAAATTAAGAAAACCAAAATAGCAGAAACCTAAAGCGAACAGAAAAGGATTGAGAGATCGAATTAGACAAGTGAGTGAACCTTCTTGCGGAGACAAGAGGTTCCAGGCTTCTGGCCATCGATGGGCGCGGAATCGACTCGCGAGACTTTGAACATTACCATTTTCGTCCTACAACGAAGCAGAAGAGCTCAATTTTTTTTCGCAACCAAAACAAAGAGAGAGAATTGGGGTCAAGGATGGCCATAGGGAGCAGATCGCGCACGACGACATCGAGGTTGCCGGAGAACCTTT
>JAYMTT010000947.1:0-10877 GCA_036898025.1 Hypseocharis bilobata
CCCGGCAGGGGCGGCGGCGGTGGCCAGCCTGCTCCTTCACCGTCGATCGCTTCTAATCGGAGGTATGTTATGTTAGGGTTTCGAATTTTTGTTCTTAGCGAAAATGTTTCTGGATTGCCAAACTAGGGTTTTGATTCTTAGGCCTCCTCCTTTTGATTGGAGGAATTTAGGACTTCTTTTCTCTTATGTTAACTGGTTTTAATGCTATCTGAGTTCTGTCTTTATAGTTTCAAGAAGTCTAACAATAATGCACACGGAGGGCAATCAAGGGTTGTGAATTCTTTGGAGTCCAGCAATCGAAGTGCGCAGAATGGTGGTCATGTGCCGCCTCAGTTACATGGTACGGATATAAAATATACTTTCTGCTCATGATTGATGCATCTTGTGAATTATGATGATCAGAGAACTATCAGGTGAAAGAGTTAAGTAATTCGAGAAGAAACTCATGATTCTGTCTTTAGGTTTTGCTGTGTCCTGTTCAACTATTGATTTTAGCTTTTTTTTTTGGTATACTATATAATAGGAGCATCTGATGCAGTGGTCACAAGCAGTGCTTCCAAGACAACTGAATCAGCTCCTGGACATAGAAGCAACCGAGCTGTTCCAAAGGCTCCAACTTCTCAACCTGCCACGATGTGTTCCGAAACAACAGCACCCACTACCCCAGCAAAAGGTACGCTTTCTTGCTTATGCATTATGTATTTATGTGGAAACTTTTTATTACTGATTATAAGAATGTTGGCACAGTTTTAATCATCTGGTTAACATGTCGCCAGTGTCAGTTTTTGTTGCCAATAAACTTTGGTACTGGACCATGTAACTAATTATGTTTTTCTTGATTAGCCCCAGGGGATCCATCCAAGGCATTCCCTTTCCAGTTTGGGTCTATAAGTCCTGGTTTTATGAATGGGATGCAGGTATAATTTTTTATTTTGTTGCATTTTGCTTGAATCTTATTCTTAATAATTTTTCCTGAGAGTTGAAGGGTTCCGATCCTGTTCTGTTTTATAGATTCCAGCTCGAACCAGCTCGGCTCCCCCAAATTTGGATGAGCAGAAACGTGACCAGGTATGTAGGTTTCTTCTCTCATTTGACTCTTTTAATTGTTCTTTGGTAATGGGTCCACCGTCCACATTAAACTTAGTAACTCAGATCTGAAGCTCAACTGTACTATGCGATATTTCTTTGTAGTAAGTTTCAGCTCTAACTTGATTTGAAAAACCCTGTATAATCTAGACATAGGAGTTATATCTTGATAGGTTTTAAATCACCATGGTTACTGAGCAGTATTAGTCTATGAAGCACCAACACTCCTACAGGGGTCAAGAGACATGACATGCTCCAACACACGCTGTGAGTGTCGAGTTTGTAATTTTTTGAAGAAAAAAAAAATGATATTGACTGATTGCAATTGCTGTTTGGTTTTTGATCAAGATCAAATAGTTGCTTTCCTAATATGGTATGTTGAGGTGGAAGTTATAACTGATCTACTCATCTTTTGTTCGTCTTCCATAGGACTTTATGAATCGTAATATTGATGTTTACTATTGGTACACACTAGTTTATCTATTATGCTATTTGATGAACTTCTGTTATTCTTTCCTGTTCAAGCTTTAGTGTGTTTGATTTTTCTACTTTTTTAAATGATCGGGAATGAGTATACAAATATGGATATAGTTAATATATATAAAATGTCTTGGGATTCTAATTTCTTGGAAAATCACATGTCGCATGTCGATGTCATGCATGATGTGTTGCATGTCCTAGGTGTTAGTTTTACTGTTGTGGGCTGAACATGGTAGCATGATTTTATCACTCAGTTTGGATATGGTTGACCTATTATGGTTTATTACAATATTTTTTTCTTTTTGAAGTTTCTTTCTTTCCTTATTAACTAAATAGTTATATGATTTCTCAATTTTCAGGCACGCCATGATAATTTTAGAGCTGCACCTCCTTTGCCAGTTCCTTCTGTTCCTAAGCAACAAGCACCACGGAAGGAAGCAGTTGCTATTGGCCAATCTAATGCTGGGGAGCCTCATCCATTGCCCAAGGCGAAGGACACTCAAGTCACTTCTGGACCCCCTTCAAGCCAGACTCAGAAGCCTACTGTTCATCCTATGACTGGGATTTCTATGCAAATGCCATTTCACCAGCCGCAGGTTTCAGTACAATTTGGTGGCCCCAACCCTCAGATTCAGTCTCAAGGGATGGCAGCCACTTCACTTCAAATGCCGATGGCTATGCCATTACCAATGGGTAATGCTCCCCAGGTTCAGCAGCAGGTTTTTGTTCCAGGTCTCCAACCCCATCCCATGCAGGCTCAGGGAATCATGCATCAGGGGCAGGGTTTGGGTTTCACAACTCAAATGGGTCCTCAGCTGGCCCCTCAGTTAGGCAACTTGGGAATGGGTATGTCCCCACAGTATCCTCAACAGCAGGGAGGAAAATTTGGCGGTCAACGTAAAACTACTGTTAAGATTACGCATCCAGAGACACATGAAGAGTTGAGGCTTGATAAACGGACTGATGCATATACAGATGGGGGGTCATCGGGTTCAAGGTCTCATTCTAATGTGCCTCAATCACAGCCTATTCCGTCATTTGCACAGTCTCATCCAATCAACTATTATCCCAATTCATACAATGCAGGCTCCCTGTTTTTTGCACCTCCAAGTTCTCTTCCCATAACCAGCAGCCAGATTACACCAAATTCTCAGGCGCCGAGGTTTAACTACCCAGTTAGCCAGGGTCCACAAAATTTGTCATTCATGAATCCATCAGGTCTTAATCCTGTGACTGTTAACAAGACAGGGACCCCAGTGCATGGCGTCCCAGAACCACCAAACTTGGAACATGCCCGTGATGTACATAATACTATCTCCTCCACTCCATCAGTAAAGGTGACAGTTAAACCAGCTGCTGGCTCTATTGGTGAAAAAGTTTTAGAGTCATTGCCGTCAAGTAGCTCAGCGCCTGTTGAAAAGGGTGAATCCCCTACACTGTCGAGGCGGACTGGGGGGTCGAGCTCATCTATTCTTCAGAGGGATTCAGAGGTTTTTCCAGAAATCCCTTTGCTGCGAGCGAAAAATGATGGGGAATCATTGTCATCTAAGTTACTGCCAGTGGCAACCAAACAACCGGTTTCCGCTGAGAGTTTGGTCTCCGGTCCAGGGTCCCCTGCTTCAGTTTGTATGGAGAGCTTGACATCCAATACAGAAAGTAGAAGAAAGGAAGTTCTTATTAGGTCTAACTCTATTAAAGATCACCAGAGGAAGCCAGGCAAGAAATCAAGTAACCAATCACAGCATCAGGTGCGTTTATCTTATTGTGGTCATATCATTCTTTAAATCTATTATTTGTTGAATCTTGTTTGCATGGATTTATTATGTCTATCCTTACAGGTCGGTGGGCAATCTACGTTCACATCAAACTTGACTTCTCAGGCTTCAGAACATGGTTTATTTCCTGACGGTGGAGTTTCTGAAGCTCCATCTGTTGCTAGTGAAAGTGTGTTAAAATCAGCTTGGGAATCACTTCCGGCTGTTGGTGCTGCTGCTCTTCATTCTTCAAATTCAAATGCTAGCATTGGAGATGGCTCCACCTGTGTGGAACCCAAAATTTCTGGTGCTGAACAACAGAAACATGATTCTGTAGGAATGGAAGAACCAGGAAAACAAAGATTGCCTGAAGTGCCTAACGAAGATGCAAACAGTGAGGTTTTTCCGCAACCTATGTCTGCAGATCTTATTAAACTGGAAGAACAAGAAGCTGTGTTGAAGTTGACAACTTTAAGTACTGATGTTATAACCTCAGGAAATGCACAGAGTGGACTTGATGAACCTGTGAGTTCTCACATAGAGACTGGCATGGTAACTAATAATCTTGGTATGTCTAGCTCAGTTTTTGGTTCTTCAGATGCCACTTCCAGAAAGGCTCCTTCCAGTGTTTTGTTGCCTGATAAGGTTGCAAGCAGAAGTGACAGCTTTGGTAGTAATGGACAGACCTCTGCAAGATTGGCTGTATCAGATGAGCAGTCTGCTCCTGTTGCATATTCTGATATTTCGGAAGCAACCTTGAAACATGAAGGGGAAGGTGTGGAGGGCATTGGTGGAGGTATGGTATCCCTTTCAGTACCAGGTTCAAAGGATAAACCCACCATGGAGCTTCATAGGACAAAAAGCACAACTGCCAGAGGTAAAAAGAAAAGAAAAGAAATTCTTCAGAAAGCAGATGCTGCAGGAACTACTTCTGATCTCTATATGGCATATAAGGGTCCTGAGGAAAAGAAAGAAGCCATCATATCGTTGGAAAGTACAGAAAGTACATCCAATAACAATAATTCAAAGCAGGCTGCTGTTGATGGTTATCAGGAAGATACTGTTGCTAGTGAAAAAGGTGAGCTGAGTAAAACTGAGCCAGATGATTGGGAAGATGCGGCTGACATCTCTACTCCAAAGCTGGAAACTTTAGATAATGGGGAACAGGTTCATGGAAGATTGCTAAATCATGACAAAGATGGAAATATGGCCAAGAAGTATTCCAGGGATTTCCTCCTTAAATTTGCGGAGCAATGTACTGAACTTCCAGATGGTTTTGAAGTTACTTCAGATATATCAGATGTGTTGATTAGTGCTAATGTCGGTATCTCTACTCCTGGAAGAATTGTAGATAGGCCAAGTGGGGGTTCTCGGCCTGATCGTCGCGGTAGTGGAATTGTTGATGATGACAGGTGGAATAAAGTACCTGGGTCTTTTGGTTCAGGACGTATGGATATTAGTTATGGAGGAAATGTGGGCTTTCGGCCTAACCAAGGAGGCAATTATGGTGTCCTAAGAAACCCACGTGGGCAAGCGCCTGCTCAGTATGCTGGAGGTATCTTATCTGGTCCAATGCAATCCTTAGGTTCTCAAGGAGGGATGCAAAGGAATAGCCCTGATGCTGACAGGTGGCAACGTGCTGCTAATTTTCAGCAGAAGGGTCTAATTCCTTCTCCTCAGACTCCATTGCAGATGATGCACAAAGCTGAGAGAAAGTATGAAGTGGGTAAGATTACAGATGAGGAACAGGCAAAGCAGCGGCAGCTGAAAGCCATTTTGAACAAGCTAACACCTCAGAACTTTGAAAAACTATTTGAGCAAGTAAAAGCAGTTAATATTGACAATGCCCAGACTCTCACTGGTGTAATCTCACAGATTTTTGACAAAGCTCTAATGGAGCCTACTTTCTGCGAAATGTATGCTAACTTTTGTTATCATCTTGCTGGGGAGCTACCCGATTTCAGTGAAGACAATGAAAAGATAACTTTTAAGAGATTACTACTCAACAAGTGTCAGGAGGAATTTGAGAGAGGGGAAAGAGAGCAAGAAGAAGCTGATAAAGCTGATGAGGAGGGTGAGACAAAACAGTCTGAAGAAGCAAGAGAAGAAAAGAGAGTTAAGGCACGAAGACGGATGTTGGGTAATATTAGATTAATTGGAGAGCTGTACAAAAAGAAAATGTTGACCGAGAGAATAATGCATGAATGCATCAAGAAGTTGTTGGGTCAGTATCAGAATCCTGATGAGGAAGATATTGAAGCACTGTGCAAACTAATGAGCACCATCGGTGAGATGATTGACCATCCCAAAGCCAAGGAGCACATGGATGCATATTTTGACATGATGTCAAAATTGTCAAATAACATGAAACTTTCTTCTAGGGTCAGGTTCATGTTGAAAGATGCAATTGATCTGAGAAAGAATAAATGGCAACAAAGGAGAAAAGTTGAAGGGCCAAAAAAAATTGAGGAAGTGCATAGAGATGCTGCCCAAGAACGACAGACACAAGCTAGTAGGCTGGCCCGTGGTCCAGGTATCAATCCTTCTGGTAGAAGGGGCTCACCAATGGATTTTGGTCCTAGAGGGTCAACCATCTTATCTTCCCCAAGTTCCCAGATGGGTAGTTTCCGTGGATTGCCTACTCAAGTTCGTGGGTATGGTGCTCAGGATGTTCGTTTAGATGATAGACAGTCTTATGAGGCAAGGACCTTGTCGGTTCCTCTGCCACAGAGACCTATGGGCGATGATTCTATTACTTTGGGTCCTCAAGGTGGTCTTGCGAGAGGAATGTCCATCAGAGGACCACCATCCATGTCAAGCGGTCCCTTATCTGATATTCCTCCCAGCCCTGGAGATTCAAGGAGGATGACGCCTGGATTAAATGGTTACAGTCCTGCACCAGAGCGGTCATCATACAGCTCTAGGGAGGATCTCATTCCAAGATGTATTGCTTATGACCAATCAGGTACCCAAGAACGTAATACGAATTATGGTAACAAGGACCTAAGGACTGCAGATCGAAGTTTTGATAGATCTGTTCCAACTTCGCCTCCTACACGACAAATACAAGCTTTTGCATCAAATGTTCCTTCAGAGAAGGTGTGGCCTGAAGATCGCCTACGAGATATGTCCATGGCAGCAATTAAAGAATTCTACAGGTATCATCTTGTCTCAGGCATGCTCTTAATGTTCTTATATGGATTGTTATCCTGGATAGAAACAGGCATAATCGTTCTGCATGTTTACATTAGTATGTATGTACTTGTTTAATGAAGATATGTTTGTTTTCGCTGTGGGTAAGAATATCATTATTTCTTCTGATTTGTTAAAAAAATAGCCCTAAATATAGTCTATTTCTACAAATAATTAAGGAAAATAATAGTGAGAAGCAGTGATTCATGGAGTCCTTGAGGATGGAGCTATTTCCATGTCTAAAGTAGGTCAATCTACTATTCTGTTGCTGCAGAGGAAGCTGATGACCCAATTCTTGTTAAACGAAATTGTCAGTCTGCTTGTGTGCAAAGAATCATTTGGTTATATTTGGTTGATGTTAAATTTGGTCTACTGCTTTGAACCCTAAGGACATGATGCAGAGTCTTACTGCGCTATTATGGGGTGGTTATATTGTAGTGGTACCATGGGTTCAAATTCTACTGTGGATTATAATTGAAAAGAGCCAAACAAGTGTTCCCAACTTATTCATATTGAGATTCCTTTCTTAAGTGGACGATAAAGTGATTATGTTTCTTTGGGTAAGGTGCTATGGTAATTTATCATGGTGAGTCTTGGGACTCAGTAGTGTTGAAAGTATAATAGTAATTCTAGTGGAAGTTTAGTGCATCATTTTATGTTACGATCTGAAAATAGAAAAAAATTACGGTGCCAATTGAGGCAAGCCAATAACTTTTAATGAATTATTTAAAGTCTTTTAAATATGATTATTGAACTTATCAAACAAATCATATAGGACAAATATAGCTTCCATGGTTATCAGATAGTGATTATTACTTAGTGTTATCAACAACCAGCTTTTTGTACAATTTGGCTTTCTCACGGTGTATAAAAATACATATGCTTTATTTTTTTCATGTTTTATTCTTGAGGAAAGTGCGACTACGTTTAATTTTTCTCCAAGGGGCATAAAAATCTGATTTAGTTCTTTATTTGTTCTGCCATAGATGCACTACATAAGAAATCAGTACTAAGACCCGGGAGAACAAGATGCTCAAATCAGCTTTTTACCTCAAGTTGCATGGCCACAAGTGTATAATAGTCTGCTTTTGAGTACCTCTATTAGGAAATCTTTTAGATTTATCTTGTAGAATGTTTTATTGGAAATAGTGAGCTATGAAATCTAGAAAGGTAGAGGTTTTTTTTTCTGGAACTATTCTTAATAGGAAGTCGACAACTAGGAAGATTATCCACTCATAGTTTTATTTTTGCAGTGAATGTCTGGCTTGAAAAAAATATTAGGAACATATATCATTCAAAGGTTGCTTTACTTCCACTTCAGATTGTGCGGAGTGTCGGTTTTTAAGGTGTAGTGATATTAAGTTCAGTCTTTGTTGATGTTTTATTGTGTTATGATTTGTCATTCTATCCCAAATATGCTGTGTTATAAAAGATTTTAAAGAAAAACAAACCAGGATTCTTCGTAGTCCTTGATCTAGAGTCATGCATAATCATTTCGACTTGTTATTCTGGTTTGCTGTGTAAATGGTTATAGTAGTTAGATGCTGTTTGTTTCTACCGTGGCAGTAGTAGAGACCTAGTGTCATTCAAGTATGCTTCTCAGCCAAGTATGTTGTAGATGTGTTGGCTTCTAATGCTTAATAATTAGATTAATTAGTCTATTAGTTGATTATTTTGTCACACTGATGCAGGACCACCCACAAAAGATTTAGGCTCAAATTTAGAAGTACAGAAATTTAGTGCTTCATGTTCTTTGAGCTGCAGGGTTATTTTCATCTTTTTAGGGTTTCCTTGAAGCTTCTATAAATGATCTCATTGTATCTATTTGTGAGCAGCTTTGCATTTTAGAATATTTTGAGGATATTGAGGTTAAATTTAGTTTATCTTTGGGTCCAGTTTAGTGCTCGTTTCCTTTTTGTTGAATTTAGTTTTATTGTTGAAATTGGTACTGGTGCTGCAATTCATTATAAATTGTTATGCCATGCAACTGTTATCGTCTATGGAGAGATGTCTGATAGGTGATTATGTACGTTGATGGGAGGTACAATATTGCTTCTTAAGTTAAAAATTGTTTCTATAAGCATTAGAATCAGAAAGCATATTTATGGAGTATATAAAGGAATATTAGTAAGCCTTAATAAAAATGATGGGTTAATTCAGGTAATGGATTTTATATTCCTTCCGCGGCTATTAATAATATTTCCTTACATTTTATTTGGATGTTTGTCATGTTACCACTCTCTGGAGCTGTGACAGTACTGATGACAGAGATTGTATTGGGGTATTAGGCCATAATATTTCTTTTAAGTAGTGTTTCTAAATGGTGTAATATGTGATTGGCTCGGTGTGTAATATAAGCTTTTTTGTCTTAAAACCTTTTTATTCAAACTTAGGTACTTTTTCATTGTTCAAGATATATGCCTACATTGTTCCTTATTCATTTTGGATATGGTTGTAGATGCGACGTATTTCACGTTTATGAACTGCTTCATAAACTTAGGTTCAGTTAAATATGTAGTTTGTGCATGTATCAATAATTCTTGAGAAATTTGAATTGAAAATACGAGGGCACTATTTTGTCATATTTTTTTGTCCCTCTTCACAATGGTTTAGTGAGTTTTTCTTCTTTTCTAGAGGTGGAGTTTTTGTTTTTGTATAGCTAGAAATGGGCTTAGAATTTAGAGCTTGTTTGTTATGGCTTTTCCTCTGGGAGCTTTTGCTATGTAAGCAAGATATTTCTTTAGTAGCATTTACAGAACCTAGTTATGCAAATCTGGAGCTTGACCAAGTAAAAAGCCATCTAAAACAGGCAGGTCACAATTTGGTCGTTACAAAATAACTAAATGTTTATTTGAGGTGCCTCATAAAATGTTACAAGTTATTATAAATAGGTGAAAGGTATTAATGGTATTTAACCCTGAGGAATTAGAGAAATGGGATGTTATCTTTCTTTCTATTCTTAATTGGTGCAAAGATTTAGATGTCAGGATATGATTAGATGTCTGGGTATGATTATTCATTTTACTTCAGACACTTGCTGTATTAAAGTTTAAGTTTTTTCTGTTATATATCAGGATATGTACTTTCCTGTCTAGAGTTGGATGAAACACTCGATTATTGTCTGTTTGCAGCAAAGTTGATGTTAAGTGCTGAACTTTTGTACAAAATGTTTTACGTTGCAGGATATGTACGTTTCTGTCAAATAGTAGGATGAAGAACTCAATTGTTGCCTCTTTCCCTCCTAAATTGATGTGTTTGCTGATGTAGTAACATTGGATAAATTGTCAATTGAAATTTATCTTATTTTGCAGTGCCAGAGATGAAAAAGAAGTAGCATTATGCATCAAGGAATTGAACTCCCCAAGCTTCCATTCGTCTATGGTATCTCTTTGGGTAACAGATTCCTTTGAGAGGAAGGACAAGGAAAGGGACCTTTTGGCCAATCTTCTTGTTAGTCTTTCCAAGTCTGGTGACAGCATCTTGAGTCAAGCTGAGCTCATCAAAGGGTAAAAATAGATTTAATATACTACTTTAATTAATAGATATAGCTAAGCTTGTTTTGGATATCAAGTAATATATATAAATATGCTTACTGATGCATTAACTTCACTAGGTTTGAGTCTGCTCTTACTTCATTGGAGGATGCTGTAAATGATGCTCCAAAGGCACCAGAGTTTCTTGGTCGTATCTTTGCTAAAGTTGTCTTAGAAAATGTTATATCCTTGAGAGAAATTGGCAAGTTGATACGTGAAGGTGGAGAGGATCCGGGAAGTCTTCTAGAAGCTGGGCTTGCAGCTGATGTTCTTGGTAGCACTCTGGACATGATCAATACAGAAAGAGGAGAAAGTGTCTTAAAAGAACTCTGTACAAGCTCAAATTTGCGTCTGGAGACATTCCAGCCTCCAGATCTGAACAGATCAAGAAAATTAGATAAATTTATTAGGGGATAGTGATGCTCATTGTAACTTGTTAGGAGAAATCCATGTCTAGTGCTTTTAGGTACTTACAAATTTGAAAAAGAAAAGAAAAAAATTTCTGTGGGCGGGTGAGCGGGTGGGGTTTATTCTCCTGTCTTGTATTATTTCTTAAAAATGTTCACAGCAATTTATGAAAGGTTTTATTGAGCATCGGAAATTTAGTTTTCATTTCATGCTTTGATTCTTTATCTATTTGTGTATAATGATGGTAAACGTCCTTGATGAAGTCCATTATTCTAAAGTATATAGAAATAAAAAAAGAAGGGTTAATTGTACGCTTGTCTTTTTTATTTTCGGTCATTTTTATTCAGTCCCTCTTATTTTAGAAGTTGTAAAAATTGATCCTCCTACTATTGAAAGTTTGTGTCATCGATCTTTTTTGCATTTT
>JAYMTT010000948.1:0-10876 GCA_036898025.1 Hypseocharis bilobata
TTTTTAGTTTTTTTTTCAGTTTACAAGATGTATATTAATCCTAACAAGTCTAATATAAATAATTTATTTTCCATACTATACAAATATAAAGGTTAAAAAAACACATATATAGAAAAATGAAAGTGAATTATTACACTTTTAATCTTATGTATCATTGAAAATCTTTATTTAATGTTTGTATCTTTTTTATCTAATAGAAACTTGACATGTCAAAGAAGGGCGGGAGATTCCTACCCAAGGTGTAAGAAATTTTTGTTCATATATTATTATGGAGAAAATTATCAATTCTAATTTCTGGATTTGGACTCAGTTTAGGAAAAATATATATATTTTTTATAAGGTTGGAAAATATTAAAATAGATAATAGTGTTTTTTGGTATAATATACGGTGTGCCAAAGTTGACCCATAAAACTATTTTACCACTAAAAATCTAGAAAATTATTTATTTCAAAGGACGTATTTTCCATTTCCAAAGAAAACCGCTATGATCTCCTATCAGAAAAATTTCTAAGTCTCCTTTTGGGGTTTCATCTCTTTCAATCAAAAAGTTTTTTTTTCGACAATTCAAAAGGAGGAATTTTTTTTTTTTGGTTTTAACCACGAGTATCCACACACTTTTTGGATATGAGACTAATTTATTCGAAGTGCGTAACTACCCCTCCCAACAAAAGCTTTTTAACTTATGAATCAATATTCGAAACCGTCCATTCGGGATACCCTTCTCTGTCAAAATATATAAAGGGGTTTTGGACTAGCAAAAGTTTGGATTATTTTTCTCCTCTGGATAAAATTTCATTACAAGCCCAAAACAGCACAATAGCTACATCAGCTCTCCAAACTGGGGTAGGAAAATCAGCAACATCAAGATAACCTTATGAGGAAGAGAATCTGGCCCAGAATTACGAACTCTACTAACTTTTTATAAAGGAAACATATGAAAAAGACCCATAGAAAAGTAGGATCCATAAAGAAGCATCAAGCTCAAAATACTAACTACGACCAGCCTTCCTTCATAGCCCATTTCACCGCAAAAAGAAGAGCCGAAGCTTCAGCTACTTCAAGAGTTGGATCTCTAGCAAATCTTGAACCAAATTTAATGGAAGAATATGTAAAATGTATCAAGGTAATTATATATGTATTTATATACTACTGGCAAAGGAAAAAAAAAAAAAGGAAAAACTTGAATCCAGTTTTTTGGGATGGAACAACTTAATATGTATCAAAGTTGGTTCGTGTAAATCACCCTAATTACAACAATCACATTAATAAATCCTCAGTCATCCAAAGCAAGACCATAATTAAACTACCCAAAAAGAGGGACCTAATTGTTCACACTTCGAGCCCATATTTTTTGATACATCGACCCCACTATTAAGAGAGTTGAGGTTTGAACATGAGAGGGGAGGGTGTGAAATTCTAATACCACATGAACTTAAGATAGAGGATAAATTATTCAAACCTCCTATGAGGTTTAATGAAATTACATTCACTCCCCTCTGTTATTTGATATAACATAAACATTCCTTCCACTCAGTTATCACATACCAATTTAGCCCATATATGTTATAAGGACAAAAGTAAGTCAATTGACTTATCACTCTTCTTCTTCTTCTTCTTCTCTCAATTTGCTCAGTGTAGAGCTCTCCACCCAATGGGAGGCTTCTTCTTCTTCTTCTTCTCTCTCAATTTGCTCAGTGTAGAGCTCCTCCACCCAATGGGAGGCTGGACACATTAAACCCGTGAGGTCTGCAATCTTTCCGGTCCTGTGACACAGAGAAGCAAGAGAGATCGATAAGGTTAGAGAGAGGGGAGATGGATAGATAGAGAAGAGATCAGCTCGAATAGGAGCAGATCGACGCAGCTTCAGTGCCGTTGGCGGAGGGTGGTTGTGGAACGGAGGCCATGCAGGGCCGGTGGTATGTGTGAAGATATTGAAAAGCAAATTCTCGATCAATTGTTTCAGGACCTGGTGGTAGATCAACTTGCTGGGCATGAATTTATTGAATCTTCAAACAAGTAAGACTCAACTTATGTAAATTTGGCATTAAAATATCTATAATAGAAAAACAAAAATTTATTGATACTCTGGAAAAGCTGTCAATGACTTGATTTACTGCCTGATATTGTATATACTAAAATAACCTTCATCATTGGACCTAACTCTTGACAACTGACTACATCAAAATGTAAATTGTAAAAGACCGACGTATAAGTTACACAAAACCCAAGCATCAATAGCCTAATGTTTGTCAATTGTCAAGGCAAGAACACATAGAAGAACAAGGAAATCAACCTAATCGAATTAGAAATCGAAGCACCAACTATGAAATTTAAATAATTTTCATCTTGCATTGCAAAAGAATTAAGATTCTAATTTTCTATTCCCCAATGGTAGTCAACAATGGGTAAAAAAAACACCCCAAACGAAAAAGAATGTTTCCCCGAACATTAGACAGGGTAAATAAACCTGCAAACTCTCCTGTTTTCCGACGTATTCCTATTCCTATACAAGCTTCTAAAAGGGACTTCTGATGCGGAGAGATTTGGGGCTACTTAAATGGTGACCTGTGGAAGTGCTGTCACTCAAATTTCTTGACCTTTACTTGTAAGAGTTAAAAAGAGAGAAGATAATATGTTTAAGTACTACGATCGCCACCTTTATTGCGGCTTAGGGTCAAATGCCTCACTCGAAGGAGTAGCTGATAATGTGTTTGTCAATGCTGCTAGCTCACTTTCCTGCTGTTTCTTCAGATACGCCTGGGCAGTTGAATTCACGATCTTGATAAAGAAGTTCATGAGCATGAGCCACACAACTGTACTCCAGATTGAAGCAAATGAGAAATCCCACTTATTCTTCACCTGTAGGTCCTGTACAGGATTAAAATAATAAATACAGACAGAAGAAACGCTAGGAAATTCAAAAACATGCAGACCACTTATATGGCCAGGAGTACCTGGATATCTGCAGGATCAGGAGGTGTAGCAGTTAGATACTTGTCTCTGGCTGCAGTGACTTTGGCAATGAGGTTGGGAAGCACAGAAGCAAAACCAGGAATGAGGCTCAAAATCCATATCAACTCATTCTCTATCCAGTGCAGGAGTTGATTATTGCAAACGGAGATAATGAAAACTGTCTGAAGAAAAAGAATGAAGACACCATCACAAGGCAAAACAGTCGGGGCTTTAACAATATAACAGTCATCTAACTACTTTCACAGACTGCAACATTTAATCCCCTTCCATTTCCTTCACGATCGCAGTCTCATCCCATGGGATTTGTTTAATTTTCCATTCTACTTCAATCACTGAATTTCGTCAATTGGATCAAATAACAGCAAAAGAAACTAAAAACTGCTTCAATGTCGTAAAAGCACCAACAGTTCTGAACAGTACAAGACTAGAAGAGTATATGGATATGAACTTCACAAACCTGTATGTGAGTTTTTATAATTGCCTTTCCGATCAATGTTGCAAGAAAAAATTTCCAAAAAGGAATCCCAAACTGTCCACACATGATGCCAGCAAGGTCGAATAGAGGGTTCGGAACCTATAAAGTGTTTAGCAAACCAGTAAGTCACATAATATAAGTTAGTAGATATTCTTCAGAAAAGGCACTATTGTCAACACCACCAACAACCCACCCCCACTGGCAACCCTAGAAGAAAAAATTTATCAAAACCCAGATTATAAAAAACAGCAGCAGCAACAACAACTCAGCCTTGTCCCAAATAATTGGGGTTGGCTTCATGAATCCTTTTGCAAAACTATTTTGGGTCTTCCATATGTATTCTCCTTTAACACTCCATTCTATCAAAAACCATGTCTTCAGTTATATTATCACATCTTTCTTTACCATTTCATTCCATGTTAATCTAGGTCTATCCCTAGCCTTCTCTATTTCTCCTAAATGAATTCTCTCCGCCTCTCCTCACTGGGTCATTAACATCCTTAAGACATACATGTCCAAACCAACATAAACGGTTCTCCCTCACCCTATCCTCAATTGGAACAACCCCAACTTTTGCTCTAATGATCTCATTTTCTAATTCTATCCTTCCGTGTGTTACCACGTCCATCTAAGTATTCTCATCTCGACAACCCCCAACTTATTGATTTGGAGCCTCTTGGGAGCCCAACACTTGGTGCCATACAAATAGCTGGGCGTATTGCTACCCTATAAAACTTACCCTTGAGTTTCAGAGGGACCCATCGATCACAGAATACCCCTTGAGGCGCTTAAAAAACCAAAAATAAAGGAAATAAAACTATTGGGGCAAAACAAAGTTGTAAATGAAAAGATGTCACTCATGGAAGAAATTACTAAATATGTCGAGTCAAATTTTTTTTCTAAAGAAGGTAGAAGTTAGGAAATCTAAACTAACCGAAGCAAGCACCAAAATTGTTATGAAGTTCATATGTTGCGAGTGCGATAGGAGCCAGCGCTTGATTTGATTCAGGTGAGTAGCTACAACTCCACTACCTTCAGCTGAGGAAGCATCAAATTCTTCCATAGCTTCCAATTTGCTACCTGAAAGGCTTGCTGCATAAAGTAATAGAGTGACATTAAATAAAACCCAAAAGATAATCAGATTTATGACCTAAAATACTAATCTTGCAAAATCTCAACGGTGGACTTATTATCACATCCTGACTTGTCTTGGAAACAGTATGAGTCATTAGTGGTTACTGCTCTCAACTCATATGCAAGTATAAAAAAAAACTTATAAAGTATGGATTCATAGGATAGCCTGCTAATCACCAACCATATGCGTTCAGGCCCTCACTTAGTTCACCCAAATTTAAATAATGTCCATAAGAATTACAAATATCTTAATATAGGAGCTCAACAAAGTTGCTGGTACAAGAACATGAAAATGGACACACATAAGGAACTTTTATCACTCCACTAGTATCATAAGTTCACCTATATTTCTATTAACTACACGCTGTAACCGACCACATGACATAATTAGCCGATCCAATTATGTACAGGTTCATTCTAATGAAAGAATGTGAATAATTTCACCCTTAACAGTACAGAAGAAAGCAGGAATACCGCATACCAATTGCACCAACAAATGTGCACTTGAAGTAGCCTGTATCATCTGACAAGAATCCATATTCTCATTGTCCATGTATTCAAGTCAATGATTGACAGTATATCTTGTCAGATCCATTAAACTGCATTTATATTTGGGGTGCAGGAACATGACCAAGTTGTTGAAGTTGTTCAACCTCTCCTATATCCTGGATCTATACAAAGTCTACTCTGTCCAACATGCTAAGTTCAATCATTCTAATCGTCTCACAAAAAAGGAGCATAAGATTGTTCCCCGCTTCCTTCTGTTGGGCAAATATGAGATAAAAGAAGTGACTCAGACATCCCACAATTTGAACTTTGTCACGTTGCATTTACTTTTCAAGTGGCTATGTAAAACAATCATGTATTGCTAACATGAAAGTCCACATATACTGCCTAACAAGAATAACCAAAGTTCAAAACTTCAGCTTCAAATTGACTTTTAATCGCCAGAAAAAGTAAGATTCAATTATAATAGTACAAAGATATTTGCATGAGATGACTATCTAACCTGAATTCAAGAAAACAATTTATTAATCAGTCAAACTAAGCAGCTTTCAAAAATTGCAGTCCATAAATTTGATTTACCAAGGCCTACAAGTTTAAGAACGCTCCCCCAAAATCCTAACCTATGACTATTAATCTCAAAGTAGTCCAGAGTGAAATTGATGACATAAACTAGGTCATGACCCAAAATCACATTTCAGATAACATGGTGATAAAATGTTTGTTGTTATATAGCAACTCTAACAACATACCAGAATGAACATCAAAGATCCCGTATTCTTTTGCACCCTGGGTCCTCTCCGCCTACTGGCAAACAAGTTTTTCAATGTATAATATCTACGTTCTGTAAGAAATTGTCTACCATGAGTTTAGTCCTCATACCTGCCCTTGAAATGAAATATGGAGGAAGCTCCCCAAGTGCGGTGCCAATGCCCCAGAGGATAGCTTCCATTTGAACCTGTGGCAATATGCTGCTGAGTGGTACCCGTGAACCATGTAATGATTTGAATATTGGGGGTCCAAATGCGGAGCAATCCTTATCAAGCCATGAAGGACCTCTTTTCAACTGTATTGTATCATATGGAGCAGTTTTCAAATCAACGCGACCACATTGCATTGCTTTAATGGTGAACAGGGCAATATGAGGGCCCAGGTAAAGGACAAAAGTGTGCAAACCAGATCCTGAAAGAGAAAAAAAAAAGTACAACAAGAAGAAAATTAATTTCAGTCATTAACTGTTTATGTGATAATCAAATCAAGATATAGCCAGAAACAAAAATGGATAAACAGCATTAAGTACAAATATCAAATCAAAACACCATAAAGTAAAGGTCATGACTCAAGACCAATGGGTCAGACAGATCATTCAACAATACAAGCTGCCAGTAGCATCCTATATTTTAGCATCCATGAAGTAGCTCGAACAGATTAATTGACAACCCAAGTCAACAAACAATGCAAACATAGCAGTATAAAAGGTTGATATTAACCAACAACTTCACTTATTAGTCTGCAGAAAATGAATACAAATTTGAGCCTATTATGAGCTCTATCGGATCTAATAAGAAGCTCTATCATACAAGACTGTCTCATTTTGTAAATTGACACATAGAACTCACAGAAACGTAATGGAAAGAAATCGCTTACTCTACATGGTTATTTTCATCATTGTTATGCCATGTGCTCATGTTAGCACTTCTAATCTGAGATAACTCACAAAGAAGTCATGTTTAAGAGGTCTAGGGTTGCATATGATCACCAAAGCGGAAAAAAAGAAGCAGCAATTCAATATAATTTTCAGCTGTATTAGGCAGGCACCAACATCAGTGTCCGAATTCATAGTCATATTGCAATACCACTTCTTGGGAACCTCATGATCACCTCACATATTCAGGCCCATCTATTCAGCTGTCATGTATATAGCCAAAAAGTTTAACCATGATTAAGAATAGATGACTGCGAAGAATAAGAGAATTGAGTGATATGCCTTCCACTCTGTCAACTTAAGCAAATAGTCGATATGAAGGAGATGAAGTAATTAACTAAAACTTCACAATATTCAAATATCTCTCAACAAGAAAACTTAAAATATAATTTGAATCCTCATATAGGGATACCATCTTAAAGAAAAAAAGTCTCTATCAACCCTCTGAATGGCTTGAAGAAATATTTAGGAACAAAAGCTCACTCCATGCCCTACCAACTTGATAGAATCCAATAGAACAATCTTGGGGACACCAACAACAACAACAACAATGAAAGTATATAAAACCAAACAATTATTTGACATTTTTGGTGGGGCAAACAATCATTACCATCTCAAAACATAACACTTTATAAATGACTAAAGATAAGGAATTTGAAGGAATGTTTGAAA
Organism: Hypseocharis bilobata; assembly: GCA_036898025.1. Classification (NCBI taxonomy): domain Eukaryota; kingdom Viridiplantae; phylum Streptophyta; class Magnoliopsida; order Geraniales; family Geraniaceae; genus Hypseocharis; species Hypseocharis bilobata. The sequence continues at coordinate 7,465 of JAYMTT010000948.1, forward strand.
ATAGATAGCGACGTACACACACCCTGTTTTGCACTTCAAAGGCCCTTTGTTGGTAGCACATAGCATACAATTTGAATTCATAAGCATAGCATCTCAAAAACACAAAATTCTTCACAATCTGAATGACTAAATTCTCATAGCATTAATTGGACAGCTAATGATCAAAATATTCAATGGACTAAGATGACCTTGTGCCACAGAACAATTCAATAAGTGGAACAGGGTCCTAAAAATATGCCTAGACTAATTTTTATGCAAAAACATTCAAACAATTTTATATTAGTCCACCAGTAACTTTTTGTGGGAATTTCTAGCCCCAAGTTCAAAACCACCAAATATTAATTAATTATGATGACATGAATGCTCATTCTCATTCTAGAATGCACGATCTTCATGTAACATAAATTTTGCTCACCAAGACCAATTGAAGATGCAACACCAAGGGCCACCCACCATAATACAAACCGGGAATATCGAACAATCTCCTCAACATGCTGCATAATAACAACATGCAATTATTATCCCCAACAGGTATCTGAACAACATTGCATGAGATAAATGCCAACGACAATATGAAAGCTAATTATTAACTTTTAAAAGCTTAAACAACATTATACAATTTTTCATTCCCATCAAGAATAATAGAAAGCTTCGTGTCAGTTTATCAAGACTCTATGAACTATTATAACACCAAAAATGAAAATAAAATAAAATCATCAAATTTATGGCATGTCATCTGGTTTCTTCTCAAAGAATTATTAGTGAGATCAATGTAGGCAGCCTTTTAGTTGCAGTGATGACTTATTTAAGTCTAACCACATGGATATGCGCTGTTTCAGTACGACAAAGATTGATCAATATCGCTACTGGTACAGTTTACAACTGTGCTAATGACCCAAATACAAATCATATCAACAGTGACAGTGAGAGACATGTTGTCAACCCCCAAGAACATACCATATTGCTAAATATAAAACTGAGAAATATACAAAGTAGAATACCTTTTCGTGAGGGCCATCAATGGTCACAAGCAGAATTCCAACAGCCACTACCACAGTACTAAACAGCATAAGCCAGCCACCTTTTGCCAAAAGATAGGATATTGATCTCTTAAGATATTGCACAACAGCTGAAACGAAAAACTTAAATGTTCTAAATGGTTGGGATGTTAGTGTCAGATTTTCTAATTCCTGTTGATGCCTCTCACGGAGTCCTGCACAAAGTAACAATTCCATCAAGTAACAGAATTTGATAGCACGATAAGCTTCGTTCACATCTCATATTTCTTCTTCTTCTTTTTTTTTTCTTTTTTTTCTCTGTACTTCATTTCATTTACATTTAGGATCTAGAAGTAAAGAAAGAGTATAACAACTATTGCTGTTAGTGTGAGATAATATTGGAAGTTCGTTGACAAAGAATGCAAAAACAGAACAATAGTTATGCAAATAAGATATATACATCTCCTCTCAAAGAAATAGGAAAAATTCATTCGTCTGTCTGAATGAACTATCCTTTTTTTGACAAAACCATACTTTACAATCCACCTAGACCCAACAAGCATTTAAGCTTTCTTTTACTTCTATGTTAATTTTATTCTTTTCCTCCAATTTCATTTTTAAATTATTCTTCAAGCATGACAATCAAAGAAGGGAGACAAGAGAATATATATAGATGACAACTGTTGATATATTATCCAGAAAGGATATAAAGAACCAAAAGAAGAAGGAATGTAAGAAGGGAAGAAAGTTGGCAATGTATCAAGCCATGCCTACTTTGAATTTGAAATGAAAAAGGTGTACATTTTCTTAGTGAGCAAATATTCAAGCAAATCAACATAATAGGAAATTTAAAACATGTTTGGTTGCCAAAATTAAAAGGTAGGATTCTTTGACTAGGTAGTATTCCAAGATGTTCATTATGCAGTGAAGAAAGCTGAAGGTCCAAGTAAATAAAACTCAAATCAAATGCGGGACAGGATAAAAAAGTGGGCTTTGTAGTATACTATGCCAAGAGAAGCTAGCATCAAATCCAGCTTATATCCAGGTTGGGGGTGGATGGTTGTGAAAGGGGGAAAAAATTATTATAATAAATATCCTGTATCCACCTTTGGAAAGTGGTTTTTTTAATAGATTCTAATGCATACTCGATAAGTAGAGTGACAATAATACTAAGTGGAGGAAAAGTCCATCAATTCAATCGCTATCTTTATTTCCTGAATATAAGTCTGCTCTTGAGATGATACCTACATCCCGACACTTAGAGAAGTCTAGATTCTACAGCAACTTCCTCCATGTTTTACAGAAACAACCAACCCATATATCATTATTCTTGCCTCCAGAGAGAGGTGATATTGCCTCTATTCCTTGTTAATAAGTAAAGTCCAAAACCGAACAATCTGATCCAAATCTTACATGGGACACATATCTACAATGTAAAAAAGGGCTACAGTATCACAAGAATACCAAACAAGTATCACTGTGTAAACATAATCTGAGTTAGCCCAGAAATGCACACCTATAAGCAAATCCGCCTTTAGGTCAAAACAACTCAAAAATTATTATTTATCCCCTAAATTTACAAACTAAAAGCTCCCGACTATACCACCGATAATAATAGTCCACGCCCACAGTCTCATTCAATAAACTGTTAAAATTCCCAGCTTTATCACCAGCAAAGCTCTAATTTGCTTCCAGAAACAAAAACCCACAACAAAAAACAAATTGAAGTTCCTCACAGATCGGAAAGCCTGAACCTCTTGCTTATGACTCAACGCAGATTCAAGTTCGTCAGAAAAAGAAATCCCACCAAATAAAAGTAAAAATAAAAGACACCCAATAGGAAATAATCAAAAAGAAATTAAAAACAGATCAGAGTCTTCCGGTTTCAATCGAAAGCAAAGCAGAGACACTTACCTGAGACAGACATGTCGATGGGTTGGGAGGAAGAAGAAGAAGAAGCTACTTTGCCGGACCCCATTCTAGTCATACTCATACATGCTACGCTACGCTATAGCCTATAGGCACTGAGGATCGTTTCAGAGAATGGGATTGAGGAAACGAGAATCAGCAGAAATCAGCATGAATCAATCAATGATTCACAGATCTAAAAACAGACAAGTAAAATTTTTACGTGAAGAGATTCTTCGAATGGGAGCTTATATTGCGCTCGCTCTCAGATAGAGAGTCTCCTTCGCGCAAAACTACAAACCCAATATAGATTTCTTCCTTCTTGTTTTCAATTTCATTCTGATGTGCTTTCTTTTCTTTGTAGTATTTTTTTTTTAAAACTGATTCGTCTGAGGTGCGTAGTTATTCCTCCCGATAAGTATTTTTTTGGAGACTCGAACTCCTAACTTTGTAAAGGTTCAACTGCTGAACTCAAACGGGTCTTATCACTTGAGTCACAATATGTT
>JAYMTT010000949.1:0-10875 GCA_036898025.1 Hypseocharis bilobata
ATCGTGAATCGAATCGACCAAGAATCGTAGATTCATGTCTATTTTAGATTCACCAATAGATTTGCATCGAAAGGCATATGAATCGAATCGAATCGAATCGTGAATCGTAAGATTATGACAACTATGGACAGAACGAAGTCTCAACATGCTTAGCTTTAAGGTATGCAAGTCGTTTGGTGCATAGCACTGAGGGCCGTAGGTGCTTACTGTAAGTCTAAGGAGGATGACGAATAACAATGTGATGAAATCTAGTCTGATGAACATCTTTATTGTAGGTTATTATTGTTGCCTGTCATGCACACCTTGAAGTTACTTTATAGTTCATTGTTTGGAATCTGATGCAAGGATGCTCATGGACACATGCTTATCACATATTCCCATTATTGTTCTTTTTCACTTGGAAAATTAGCATTGCATAGTTTGCGATGGAGATGTTCATAACCAGTTGGCTATTATTGGGCATGCTGGAAATTCAAATATCGATATTTCTGCTTTTTATCATAATGGCATGCAAACCATATTGGGATAATACATTACATCACCAATTCATTACATCCATACCTACTTTGAGGTAGTGAGTTATAGTGCTTTTTGAGATATTGTTTAGATCAGAACGTAAAATTGTACTCCAGTAACTTTCATCTGGTCAAAGTCCGACGTGGCACCCCTGACGTGACTTTCATGTGAGCTAGGGGAGGGAGATAATTATGTGAGAATAACGTGATAAGCCAGCCCAGCCAAGTCGTGCGAAATGTCAATAATAACCTTAGAGCTAGCAGGAAAAGCTAAAGGGTTATTATCGGCTTTTTGCATCACTTGGCTGAGCTGGCTTATCACGTGATTCCCAATGATTATTTCCCTGCCATAGCTCTCGTGAAAGTCACGTCAGGGGTGCCACATAGGACTTTGACCAGCTATAAACTACCAGAAGTACAATTTATGGGTCAAAATCACAGGTGATAAGAGTCCAGGGTTTTCTAATAGTAAAATTTTGGACTAGGGGGCGAAATCAAAGTTTGAGAAAAGTCCATGGTGGTAGCCTAATCAACCCTTTTTTTTAATACTTTCTATGTTGTATAAAAAATTATTTTGAGTATTATCAATATCAAGGTTGGTTAGATCCAACTTTTCTTCAAAAATGCCTCTGTATAGTTCCTTTCGTCTCAAGATGGAAAATAAAATTGTATTATATTAAAGCATGGTTTGAAGCACTTCTGTCCAGATTGCAGTCCCCAATAAAGCCTCTGGGTGCTTCCTTTGGTTGTTCGGGGTGCAACAGCTGGAATATTTATTTTGCTTCTATTTGGTTTGGTTGGTCGCTTTAGATTTTGTCTGTAAGCCTCATTCTCAAGTGGCTATGAAATAACAAGCTATTATCCATAGTATTCTCGTATCTCCTTGTCTTGATCGGAAACATGCTTTCTCAAGGACCACCTGCTTTAATTAAGCATCAATGAAGTGTCCATACTCTTGGACTTGATCTCCATTTTCAGTTTCTTCTGTTTCATGCTAACATTATGCTACCTGACTTGAGAAGTTGAATTGCTTATTATCAATACCTTTCTGGAAGAGAAAGGAGCTGAAAGGTGAAGTCAACTTTACAGATTTGATCTGTTCCCTGGCTAATCTCCAATCATATCCCAGGAACAGACTTTTTCCACCAAGACATAGCAATTGTTTGCCAAATTATGAGATTTCCAGGTGGACACTAGTTGAAGGAAAGGAATGGACTGGTCATCTCTTTCCTGTCGAGTTGGGGTTGTTTGATATTGAAATGCACAAGTCATAATTAGATAGAACTATAGAAGACTGTTTTCGTCTAGGAATTTTCTAGACCTTACCAGAAGTGTTTACAAATTTTGGACAGTTCATTTATCTTGTCTATTACCTTTGTGCGTGATCATATTCTTATGTTTCTCATTCGTTAAATGTGTGCTATACTCATTACAAGATGTTTGAGCTTATTGACTTGGCTAGAGTCATATGGATTGCTTCTGCTCGCTGAAATTCTTTATTCTAAAGCTTGAATTTTTGTAAGTGTTTAACTTGTAAACCTCTTTTCTTCAGATCTCATGTCATGAATTGAGCTGGTGGGAAACCGGACCCTCTTACTGAGCTTCTTTTTATGTTTAGGGCATTCCTCTATTCTTAAACATGTTATCCCAAGAGGACTGTATTCATGACAATGTTGCTTCGCTTTGCGATCCATTTGTCAAGAGTTATACTTTGCTGATAAAATTGTAAATAGGAGTTGGAATGCCAAGTTTTTAGCTAGGAGGAGTATTGTTAGAATGGGATGTTTAGTGATGCAGAATATAGTAAGTTAAAAATATTTCTCATGTCAAATATAGACCATAATTCTTGAATGATTAGCTCTTTAGGCATCTTGTATTCTGCATCTTCTAGTTCTCCGAAAGGAGCTATGCTTTCAAAATTATATTCTTTGTAAAAATTTTGCTCGTCCAACAGCAATTTATACACTACCATCACCCAGAACAGACAATGCATGTATATTTAGACACCCAAAAAAAAAGTTGTGGTTATTAGCATGGTTTGTGTGAATTTACATTCTAGTGTCAAAAGCTTTGTCCAATTAATGTTTGTCTAGTTAATCATGTTGTCGTGGTTGTACTCTTGACGCCAGATTTGGTTAGATACTTCATGTTCTGAATCTTATATCAATTATACCTCTTTCGTAGGTTATACACTTGCTTATTTTGACTTTTTGTTACTATAGTTGAATGGAGTGTAAAAGGCTCATATATTGCTGTTGCAAGAAAGAATAATCTTAACATTCTGTCGTCTACGTTCAAGGAAAGATTGTGCTTATCACTATCATTCAAGTCCTGGATTGGTGATTCTGATGAAAACCGCACCATAAAAGGTATTGAAGTTTGCTTTTAAGGTTTTATTTGCCTGCCATATCTAAGCATTTGCGTTCTAATAACTCACTTCTGCCTTTCCTTTATTCGCCTTTGTTATGAATCCATCTAATGTATTTTGTCTAATTTATGGATTGGCTTACTCTTTTTGTGAATTGCTGCTATTGTTTTCACTTTTCATTTATACTGAAGGTGAATGCTATGGCTTCATATTTATAGGTTTAAAGCCTTGATAAGATTTTATTCTTTTATGCCAGCTCCAAGCATATACTTGAATCTTGTTTCAGAAAGTGTATCTTATGTGAGGCACTGATGCAGTGATCATTTTTAAGAAGTTAAAACTATTACCCTATAATTCTTGTTTGCAACTCCAGAACACGTGATCTGTCTTGTCTAAATACTATTTAATATAGGGATAATAAGGTCATTATGGGTGTTTTTGTTTCATGGAAAACATCTTCCAAGGAAATATTTTCCCCAATTTTCTTATGTTTGGTGGACAGAAAATAATAGTCAACAGAAAAACATTTTGCAAGTCAATGGAAAAAACCCTCTCTTTTTTGGAAAACGACTTCCGCTTTTGAAGAGCGGAAGTTTTCTTCCAAGACAGAGCACATCTTCCTCTTGCTTTTATCTATGCTTGGTTCATGCCATAACCCATATCTCACTTCAAACTCAAAAATCAAATTGCTCCCTTGTTTTGATTTCCAGAGTGTAAGAACAGCAAACAACAAAATTGAAACCACTCCTCGAGAATTGAAATCTATGAGCTAGACAAACCCCAATCAAAACAACTGCTTCCAATCTTGGTTGTGGCACTAACCTAAATCAAAATTGAAACCCTTGCTCGCTTCTCCCTTGAAAACTCTGTGACTATTTTGTTCACTGGTCCGGGTTGTCAGACTGCATCTTTATTTATATTTTCTTTGGACCTCAGGCCATAAGGGCCTTCCTCACTGCAAGGCGCAGAGTAGACTCCGGATATCCTCTCTTGCCAACTCCGCCAGGAATGCCGGCACAGTAGCAAAAACTTGCTGATTTGCCCCACACTTGATCCCCCTTTTCAATGGCATGAACACACCGATTTCCTTCACGATACCCATGCTTCAAGCTGCAGTTCCATGGCCAATTTATCAAAAATTAGCTGATTTGCCCAAAACATGATCCCACTGTCAAACTGCTTCTTTGTTTTGATGAAGGGCAGATTTCATATTTGCTTTTTGTGGGGGTTGAGATATGAGTTATTGGATTTTCTCTGAACTCCTGCGGAGAAGATGACAGTAGGCTGGAACTTCGGATGGCAGGCTTTTTGCACACACAAATAACTCAATAGGAATGAATTTTACTTCTCATCTAAAGCCCAAACATGAGAAAATGTTTATGGGGAAAATGTTTTCTATCGAAACAAACACACCCTATATGTAACCCATGTCTTTCAGAATTCTCTTTTTCTTTCTCTTCCACTACTTTAACTATTCTCTCTCACATTTTTTTCATATACATTACTTACTCTTTTCAAATGTAGCTTGTTTGCATGGTCTATATGAAGGCAATGAAGGCAGAAGGCATGGTTGACAATAGAGGCCAAGTCATACTTTTATCTTTTTCATAACTATAGCCATTACTTTAGCAGTCATCTTTTAGATGTATGGATAATATAGACGTTACACCTATACCAACTAAAGACAAACAAAGAAAATTTCTTTCACCTACCAACATAACCAATTAATTGTAAATTTAAATAAATAAAAATATTATGATAAAAAAGTTAGGGTAGACGTACACATGTTACATGTTCCAAGTGTTAGTGTTATGTGTAAGTGTTAGTGTTAGTGTTATGTGTGTGTGTGTGTGTGTGCGTGTGTTAGTAGCATATGCGGTTTGACATTCGACTTCAGGTGATATTTTTTATGACAAATTTGAAGTTTTTCCAAGATCCTTAACAATTTTAATTAGGCGCTTCAGAGCTTATTCGTGGAGCTTTCTTCTAGTACATGACAAGAATTTTTATTTATTTATTTTTTATTGTTACATATCTAATACGTGCAGTTGTACATTTTTTTTTGAAACAACATTTTGTTTGAAATTTATTTTGAATTTTGTCTTGCTTGCACCCTAGTATGTTTTTCTGTTGAATAATCTTGGTTTGATTAGTTTTCAAGGGTTTTGTTTTATGTATAATTAACGCGTAATGCTCAACTCTCGGCGTATCTTCATGTAAAAGTTCATTATTTTCTTTTCTATTTTAGATTACATGTTTTCAACTTCTCAAACTAAATATCTCTTGAATAATTGCACCAGTTGATTCTATTAGGTGGGTTCGTCGTGATTGTGTCATCATAGGATGCTTTCAACTAACTGAGGATGGCAGGGAGGAAAATTACCTTGTCCAAGTAATCAGAAGCAGAGATGGCAAAATAACAGATGTTAGTAATTGTTCCTTGCAGATTCACTTCAAGCGTTTGGTTTCAAATTAGTTACTAGTATTGTCATAAGATCTTGTATGATTACAATCGAGAAGTTATTGTTCTAGTTTATTACATTTGGATGTAGAAATGTACAAATTATGGCTTAGCTTTGATAAATATCATTGATTTTAGTGCTAGTCTTTGATTAGAACTTTGTTCTTTCTAGAGAAAGCTGAGGTGGGTTTGAAACATGGGTGAGTGAGGGACTCTGGCTAAGATTTGATTTTGTTCAGAATTTTAAGTGGTGTGTTACATATCATGTTTCTACTCATTTTAGAAATGTGGAATACTAATTAGAAAGGAAACTTCTAAGTTTTGATATGAATAAGCTTAATATACGGTTGGAAGTCATGTTTTTTTGAAGGAAACATGACTTTTTGATTGGATTGTTTAACAAGCCAATATCTTGCTTTATATTTCACCTTTACTTGACAGGCTATTTCCTGTCACAAATTCAAGTCTGGTAAAGTTGGAACTGTTTGATTAATTCAAGGTGGTGGTTATTAATGGTCGTTAAGGTTCATGGCTTGTAAAGGAGAATTAAATAAGCAATTACCATCACTTTTTTTTTTTTTTAATTTTATACATTTTCATCTTAAGTGTTGATATTGTGATATCTTTCTTGTAGGCTTCTTCCAAGCCGGTCGTGCAATCTTTCTCTGACTTATTTCTAGGTTTTACTGGTGACATTGTGCCCTCTGGAAGTGGACCACATTTATTCTTGAGCTATATAGAACAATGGTATGCACTGTTAATTTTGTATTAGTAATGATTTATAACTATTTGACATCTATAGATGTAGATTGGTCTCAGCTCCATTTTCCATAAAGTTCGCTTCAATATTTTGGTAATCAGGGTATGGATGAGTTCTTTGTAGTTCAGATAATCTGGATTTACATGAACTCACAAATATCATAGTACAGACACAAAATAACATGAAGAAGAGTGTCCATATAAATGTAACTAAGAATTGCTAAATGCTACTGTAGAAGAAATAAATTCTTCTGGTTTGAAATCCTTTGTCTAGGAAAACATGATCATTTTATTGAAAATAATGGAGAAAATTAATTGAGGGTGTTAGAAGAAAGAGGAGATTCCTAAAATTAAGTCAAAGGAGATACTTTGGGTTAAAACCAGACACCCTAGAAGGAAATAGAGAAACACCAGAGTTCATTTTTCGGTTTGTATTTATGAGATAATGTCTCAGGCATAGCCTGGATGCTCATTTGTGCAAAGGGCCATTATGTGTTTTTGTGTCTATTTTGTTATTTGATTTTGAGCCTTATACTTCCATTTATTTTATTTTCAAGTTCATGATGTGTTCAGAATTGATTGATTCCACATGTTCTTGCATTGTAAGTTCGAATATCAGCAACATATAATCCTATCATAGTATTACCTTGCATAGCCGTCTCTTCTATCACTTCTAACAGCTGTCAGTTTTATGTTGCATAGAATTGCAATTACTGAGGATTAATCTGACTTTCATTGTTGTGTATGAATTTCAGTGAGCTTGCATTTGTCGCTAACCGGAAGAATATGGAACAACATATTGTGTTATTAGGTTGGTCACTTGGTGATGAGAAGAGTGAAGCTGCAGCAATTGACATTGAACGAGATAAGTGGCTTCCAAGGATTGAGCTTCAAGGTGCTTAAGTGTGCATTCTAGACTGCATAGAAACATATGATATAAGTGGTTTGTGTTGTTTTGGATGAATTTTCTAAGTGCATGAAGAACTGAGAACATCTGATGTATGCTACTAAATCAAAACTTATTTGTTTAAGGGTTAAGTATGATTGTACTTGATTCAATGCATGGTATTCTAATGATCGCGTTATGTGAGCTCCGAGGCAAATATTTGGATAGTTTTAGTAACATGTTTTAATTTTTCTATATTCCTTTTATTGATCTAAATCAGACTACGAAAACTAAAACCGAAGTGTTCTTGTCCTTCCCCAAAAGGGCACATGTGATCTGATGTCAACCTTGGGTTTGTTAAAGCTTATGTTCTTTTGTGTATTTATAAATGATGCATGCGGTGTTGGTTGATATTAAATTGTTTCATTTGGAAAACATTTTTTTCATGCAATTGTATGGATAACTTAGGTCATAATTTTTTATGTGGATGAAGCTTGTACAATTGCATTTTCAGCCTTAACAGTTCTGTTCTATGCCTTGCTAGCCTGTGCTTTTCAGTCGTCTCATCACTTATGTTTGTAGATTTCTTTGTTTCTATGTTCCTTATTTCTTTCTTTGAATTACATTTAAATACAAGTTTATTTAAATGGTACTTTTTTTCAGAAAGTGGTGATGATAATTTGATCTTGGGGTTTTGCGTTGACAAAGTTTCCCTCTATGAGAAAGTCAAAGTCCAACTTGGAGTAGAGGAAAAGAGAGAGCTTTCTCCATATTGTGTCCTTCTAAGTCTTACTCTTCATGGAAAGCTAGCTATGTTTAATGTTGCCAGGTACTTTCTCTGAGCTTTTTAATTCCAACCCCTCCAATTAGGCATGTTAGCATGGAGTTCTGTGATTCTCTGTTGCCTTTTCTTGAACTATGCTGCTATAAGATATTGAATATAGTTTCTCTTTAGCATCGCAGAAACTACAGATTCTCATGAGGAGGGATTTTCCGATGAGGAAGACGATAGTCCTTTTGCAGTACCCATAAAAAATGATCCTTCTGAACTTTTAACTCGGTTGGAGAAACAAAGAACAGAACAGATAGCTTTGGATCATCAAATCCAGGATACGAACAAAAAGGGACTTAAAATAGAAGGGAATGGTGAGATTCCTAAGCCTCTTGGGCTGGAGTCTACGATATCTACTCTAGTTTCTGATCGTATACCCCATAAAGAAACTGCCCTTGGAAACCAGCAAGGGAAATCTCTGGTAAATTCATGGACATCTGAAGCTGCTGAGCAACACAGTTCTCATACTGCAAAGCTCTACCAAGACATGAGTGCTCAAAAATCATGGCTTTTCAGACAGCAAAGTACAAATTTAGAGCAGTCCTCTTTGTGGACTGATCGAGAGGATCATAGTCTTGAACGAAGGATTTCAGCAAGACAGAAGCTCAAGAAGTTATTGGAATTGGATCTACCACTGATTCTTTTGTAGAAAAATTTCGTACTGGTACCCCCAGCAAATTGAATCTTAAGGATTCACCAAACGTGAAGGGAGCTAAGGAGTTACCAGGAAGATTTGGGCATACTAGTTCACAGGTTGCTTCATCTCAGCCATGGTCAAGTGGAAAACTCATGTTTTCAGAAGATACAGAATCAAGTTCTTCATTGCTGACAAATTCTGTTCAAGACAAGAGATCCGAAAATTTTGCTCTTAATCGAGGTGCTCCAAATACTCCTGGAAGCCTCGTAAAACCTTTATATTCAAAGGATACGACTGTCCCCTCAGCTTCAGTCATTTCTTCTGGTATGTCATCCCAGAGTGGACAGAGAGCTTTTGCTGGGGCTGAGAGTGTTGAAACACTAACTTCCACTCGAAGCTCACAATTGCTATCACAAGAAAATTCTGCATTTGGAAGCTCTGCCAACCACAAGCTTTACCCTTCGAAGGAAAACTTCAAAACTCCACCCTCATCAGGGTTGCGGCATTCTGAACCGAAGTTTGCAAAACAATTTGGAAATGTAAAATGTTTGCTTTATGTTCTTTTTTACCAGGCTTATTCTACCTTTTACTTAACATTGATCAGTTCTGTCCTTCAGTTTCTATTGCCTTTTTTTTTCATTGATTTTTATCATGAAATTATTTCTATTGTTGGTTTGATTTGTCTAAACTGAGAAAGACCATAAGACTGCAAAGGATATATGACATATAATCTGTTGGTTTCTATGAAGTATTGATTAAATAAATGTTAAGTACTTATCGGTTTTGATACTAAAGCTAGCATTATAGGATTGTATTTCTAAAGATCTTTGATAATTGCTGTCATAGCTAACTGTTGAGACTTGTTACATACTTGCAATTTATATGTTATCATGGTCATGACCTTCAGTTGACATAGCACATGCATGCTACTTATCATATGGTATATGTGTACATATACTCCATTCTAATAATGCTTGTTTGTCTGTTGTTATATGCATATTTATAATCTGCTTGCGTGGAGTAAAGGTTGTCTTTTTTGTGCTTGTTATTTTATTTATTACTATCTTTTTATTTATTTGGAAGGAGGAATGTAGTATGACTCCTTTTTTCTTCTTTTCCCATTTGGCACTTATTGTCCTTTTCTTTTTCTTCATCCCCAGATTAAAGAGATGACAAAAGAGCTTGACACGCTTCTGGAATGCATAGAAGAAACAGGTGGTTTCAGGGATGCATGCACTGTGTTCCAGAAAAGTTCAGTTGAAGCATTAGAGCTGGGAATTGGGACACACTTTAAAAAATGCAGAATGTGGAAGGTGATGTCTTTTATTTATATCTACAGTACTGTAGCTATTAAGTTCCCTTAACACTGTGATAAGTTATTATGTTGGTTACTTAAGTCTCTGCATAGTGACACCACTCTAAGTATGTGCATGTGTGTATAATGTACTTATGAAATTTCACTGGTGATGGGCCTTTTATCTTCTAACCATATAAATAATGGAGCACAACAGCCCATAATGGGTAAACAAGAGCAGACTCACCTGTTTAAAATTTTGTTTTCTTATGGTGCTTCTCTTGTATAGATCCTGCCTACTAGGGTTGTATTCCTTTATGTTACTTGTGAAAAGAGAATAGAAATGAAAAGACAGCAATCCCACCCAACAATATTCTCCACGAAAGGTGATTGTAGGCGGAACTTCATGTTGTCAAATCTCCTAACTTCGAGAGGATTACCAAGGGTAGGGTAGATATGGAGAGAATCTATTTCAACACAGAAAAATGCTTCTTTTGATTATGATTTGCCAATATCTATCTTTTCTTTGAAAAAGTTATAGGTAAAAGCAGCGCCCAACTCTTTAACTATGTCCATAATCTTCGAAATCTTCAAATTGCTTTGATCTTGGGAAACTAAGAAATAATTACTTCAGACCTTCTGATTGTAGTAAAAAACTTATCTTTTTGATTTTCGCTAATTTAAGAGGAGGAGGAGGGGGGGGAGGGGAGCGTCATCTGCTGCCACACCTTTGAGTATCAATACTTTTTGCAGGATAATCTTTCTTCCCAGATATATGGGATCTGAATTAAAAGCCTTGTTGAGAGTTAACCAGATATGTTACTGAACTGTATTTTTAGTTATTCGCAAGCGATTGCATGCCTCAACCTCCCCAGCACCCATAACAGTACGTTCGAAACAAAATCAGTTTGACATGGGGACTTCAGTGAACATCCAAGTGTAAATTGCAAACAGCAACATATTTAGGATCTCTTCTGACATGTGGTGCTTGGTTTACTACTTAATTGGCTAAAAAGGAAACTGATAGCTTATCTAGCCCTGATTTAAAGAGTGAAGAGCGTCCTTAGAGAGTCGTTGTTCTCTTCTATTCGGGTAATCTTCAATACAGTTCACTTGTGTTTGT
>JAYMTT010000950.1:0-10871 GCA_036898025.1 Hypseocharis bilobata
TATAAATACTAAGGTAGGAACTCTAAAATCTCTAAGTCTCTCATTGGGATTGCACTACTTCTTAGATCTCATACTGACTTGGGCATCGGAGGCTTCCCCAGGTTCGTTGGGATTATACTAAGTGCATGTAGTTTTTAGTGACAAAAGGTTAGCCACTAATAGTCTATGTAAGCTTTAGCGACTAAAGTTTTGTCACTAAAAGTTTACGTATGTTTTAGTCACCAAATTTGAGTCACTAAAGCATCTATAAACTTTTAAGCATATAGAGAGAGTCCTAGACTCCTAGTCTAGCATTGGAAAAGTAGAAGGAAAGATGTGGGGCCTAGCACTATAAATAGGCCTTGATAGGTGGGTGAGTTGAGAAGGGAGAGAGCGGGGCCACCAACAAGAGAGTGTAACTCTAGGATAGCTGACGGGGTGCTATGGTGAGAGGGTGTATATGGGTTCTAGGGTGGGTTGGTTTGAGAAAGGGTTTCAAGTTTATTTTCCATTCAAAACCTGTACCTTGAATTAATTTTGTAGAGTAGATATTTGGTTAACCACAATAAATATTGCGTCTTCATGTAGTTGCGTGTATGTTCTTAATTGTGATTGAGAGGGTATAAATACCTTCTTGAACTATATCACATAAAGACACTATTTATTGTGGTTAACCCAAAGGCTACTCCACGGAATTAATTCTCCGCTAAATTGATTGGAGGTACAAGTTTTGAACGGAATATAAACTTGCAAACCCTCTCACACCAACCAACCCAAGTACACCCTCTCACCATAGCACCCCTTTGGCTACCCTAGAGTTCCAATGAGTTTTCTCTTGTTGGTGGTCTTGTTTACTCTCTCTTAACTTAACTCACCTATCAAGGACTATTTATAGTGCTAGCCCTCACACGCTTTCTTCTACTTTTCCAATGTGGGACTAGGACTCTCTACAGGGCATAATAGGTTTTGGAAGGTCTAGAACTTTCTTCCTCCAAACACAAGTAGGATTTGACGAGCTAACACTTTTAGTGACCAAAATTTTGGAACTACAGTCTTCTTCTCTCATTAGGATTTGACGAGAAGCTTGCCCTACTTTTCAATAGCCATGGATAATGCAGTGAAATACCATCAAATCATGATTATACCTTCTAGCATTTGAAAATACACTAGTAGACTCGTTATAAGAAATGATGATAGAGATTTATTTTACTAGTGGTTGGGTCATTCCTGTGGTTTCGTAACTACAGTCTGATATTTATAAATACCACATTTGCATCCTTCGGATGAACTACAGCATATTGGATTGAGAGTTTCCAGGAAACTCTCTCTTTTTGCCACTCAACTGAAAGTAGAACCAAAACTTATAATCAAAGTAATATACATGTCTGTCATAGGTTGAGAACAAAATTGGTAAAAAAAGGTTCCAATCAATCAGACAAGACAGTGTTCTTTCATTAACAAAACCATTATGGAAGTGTTTGGCTTCTGTCATAAACTGTACATAATGAAAATAAACCATTCTCTTTTACTTTTTATTTCAGTAATATGATTTACATGATATTTATTAGTAACCAGGATCAAGTTTCCCTTTTATAGTTCCATTGGGCCTTTTCTGTTACCTTAGCATTTCAGCATCTTAAACTTTTTGTTCTTTTGGAAAGATAACATGAATCGGATTCTTTTTTGTAGACTGTAATGAGTTATTATGGAGGAAGGGAAATAACTGAGGAGGATTTGGAAAGAGCTCTGCTAGTTGGCATGAGTCCTCATGAGAGAAGAAGACTTGAGAAGAAGAAGGGCTTGTCTTTGAAACATTCTACAAGGAGTGTAAAAGTGCAGGATGATAATTCCAGTAGCATGGCCAAATCTGCCATTGCGGATACTTCAAAAGTTGAAAGTTTAGATGATTCCCATGCCCCTTACAGGGCAGGACCATTTGATAAAAGCGAAGATAGAGATTCTTTTGCAGTAAAAGATAGCTCCTTAGCATCTGATTTAGGGACAGCTACTGCATACGACAAAACGACCTCAGATAGGAGTGAATTTTCCGATACTAAAGATGCTTGTAACGGGGGTGCCGATGATAGTAGTGACAGTAGAAGTGGACCAAATGGATCAGTTGATTTACCTTATCGATATGGTGGAAATGCCCCACCTAAACATAATTCAAAGTTATCATTATTAGGACATGGCCCACATGGAAAACTAGTTGTGGATTATATACTAGAGGAATATGGGGAGGATGGCGTCGGCCAATTTTGTAAAAGGTGGAGACAAGTTTTTGTTGAAGCTGTTCATCCTCGTTTCTTACCTGCTGGCTGGGATGTACTGCACAGGTATACTGCTCCTGAACCCGGTTTAATTTATCTTATCTTCTGTATACATGGCAAATGATCATGCCCCCGACAAGGTGCATTATGACGGTGTCCTCTTCATTGAACCAAGGTCAATCCACCTCCAAAAGATTTGGATTGCGCCAAATTCTTAGATGTCTAGATTAGGCTTTTATATTGTTATCTCTATCATAAACAAAATTTCCATTAGCTATGCTATTGCTTTCAACGTCAAGCATTAGTACAAACTTCCACCACAACACTGCCATCACATCATTAGTGTCCATTCCGCACCTGCATTGGTCATTTATACTGTATTGTCTTTTTAATATCTTCATGATGGTCATTTATATAATTTGTTTCGATACTGAAATTCTCTTCATTTTTCCAAGGATCTGATTTTGGGCACTGTTTTTTCCCAGTGGTAGAAGGGACTTCGGCGAATTCAGCGTATACAATCCTGCTAAAAATGCTGTTGTTTCTAATGGGAAGAGTTAGTAATGGTGCAATTCTGGAGCCACTTATGTTTAAGCTCCCATGTTGTATCTCTCTCTTGTATACTTTTAATTGCTGGTCGAGATCTTTTGTTTTCACTCTTAATTTTTAGACCTAGTTAGAACTAGCATGAAACTCGTGCGTTGTACAATTTTTTATTAATTATATTTTCTAGTTTTAGTTGTTGAGAATTGACATCAAAAGTTACATGTAACTTTAGTAACTAAATTTTGATAATTAAAAAGTCTAATTTTTTTATCAAATTTTAATCACTAATTCTTTCAAAAAAAAAATAACTTGCTAAAATCAGTGATTAAATTAGGCTAGTGATTATCTCTCTCTTTTTATGGTAATTTTAGTTAGTCTTGTTTTAGATTTTATAAAACCTTTAGTGAAGTTTATTTACTAAAAGCTACATAAATTTTAGTGATTAAACTTTAATCACTAAACGTGACAAATTATTAGTGGCCCGTTTTTTTATTAAAAGTTATATAAATTTCTAGTAACAAAGTCGAGTCTGGTAACATGGGTTTGTAGCCAAGCGGGACATTAAATTTAGTAAGCTAACTTTAGTTATTAAAATTTATTTTGGCATTTAGTTACTAAATACTAGTGTTGGTTACCGAAGCTTGTATATATTTTGAATTTTGATTGGTCAAATTTTTGTCACTAAAGCCAATACATATTTTTCCTTTCAAAAGAAAAGTTTATACATATCTTTAGTAACTCACTTTTGTCATTGAAAATTATATGAACATTTAATGATCGAACAAAATCTACTTAAACTTGTAGTTATTACACACTTCACTTGGTAAAGCCTATCAATTTTTAGTGACTAAATTTTCACCAATAAAATCTACGTGGTCAAGAAATTACATGGGTTTTTAATGACTAGAACTCAAAGTAGATTTCTAATGACAAATTATAGTAACTAAATAAGATATAGAATTCTAATTACAAAAAATTTAGTTATGAATCTTGCATAGACTTTTAGTTACTAAATCTTACGTAAACTTTACCCTCAAGAATAACTTTTGATGGAATGTCTAAAGAATAATCTTTCTTTCGTTTTTTTCCTTTTTCTTTTGGCCAACTGTCTAAAGAATAACTTATTACTATTAAAAAAGGTAAAAATATATACAAAAAAATTCATATTATTTACATACTTCAAAAGGAAGATTAATGACCATCGAGGGTGCGGTAGGATGGTGGGAATCACTCTTTCCTTAGAGGTTTTGAGTTCAAACCATGAGTATGGAGAATTTTTAAAAATCAGTATGGAGTGTTTTAACTTTCTTTATAAATCTGCTCGGTGCGAATCCAGATTGGTCGATCAATGAACTTTGAATACCGAATGTTTTTACCAAAAAGAAAAAAGAAAAAATATTACATAAATAAAACCAAACTCCACATCAGCCAATGAAAATGATTTGAGAATGAAGGGATCAAGCGACTAACCTACTTTTTATTTATAATTCACAATTTAAATTTCTTTCTTGAAGAATAAATAACCAACATTTTATTTATAGTTTACAATTTAAATTCATAAAAATTAATATATTTATGACCCAAGATTAATTTTATGATTGAGATTAAATACACACCTCGTATGGCTGACTTTTATTAACAATGTTACTCTTAATAAAAAAATCCTCCAACTTTTTTGTCTTTAATTTTTTCCTTTTTCTTCCCTTCTTCTGTAGAAATATTTGATAATGGTTGGTTTAACCCTAATAGGGTTAACATGTCTTATTTATAATGATAATATTCAAGATACAATTACACAAATACCCTAGGAATATTATAAGTATATTCTAGTACACTGATAGTAAGGGGTCCATAACAGAAGAAGCAGAAGGTACATGCTTCTGGTTCTGCCTGTTTCTTTTGCAAGAACGGTCAACACATGAAGAAGGAATGTCCTAAATATCACACTTGGTGTGCTACAAAAGGATTGTCTGAGCTACCGAATGTCAAATGATGACGAAAGATTCATATATATGGGCGACAACAAGACAATCAATGTTGAGGTCATAGGCACATTTAGGTTATTGTTGAGAATTATTTTTATTTAGAGTTGAAAGAAAATTCTGTTGTACCGCCTTTTAGACAGAATTTGGTTTCTACTTAAACAAGTCTTATTACTCTTGGTCTTTTGGAAATGATAAGTACAATTCCTTTTTCGTAATTCAAATATTTTGGGTTTTGGTTCCTTAATATTTAAAATAACCTTTATGTGCTTGATACAATTGCCTCATTTAATGAAATAGGACAGTTAAGGATATGACGAGATGTATGATCAGTCATACTAATTTACCAGAATCTCTTTAGGGAAAGGATCTAAAGACTGCAGCTTATGTACTCAATAGAGTGCCAACTAAACCAGTACAAGAACATTTGGGGTTGTCCAACTAAGGCAAGGCCGTATAGGCTAAATAAGGAGAAAATGACTCAAGAACGCTTAGTTTCTATTTTTATGGTAGTCCCAGAAGTCCAGGGGTTACAAATTTTATGATCACACTGCTAGGTAATTCTTTTTAGATGGAAAATGTAGTTCTTTGAGGATGTTGAATTTGGGGGGAAGATAAGGTTAGAGTTGTTGTCTTTGAAGAGGAATTTATTCGTTTTCCTACATTTTTTGATACTTATATCAATCAGACAACAAATCCAAAACCACAACATAATAGTGCACTCCCTGCCTAACTTGAAAAGTTGTTTCTAAAAGAGCAAACTCAACAACCTCAAGAACAGATGTTATTAAAGAGATCCACTAGAGAGAGGAGAAATGAAATTCCGAATGATTACTATGTTTTCCTCTAAGATCATGAGTCTGACACTGGAGTAATGGAAGATGATCCAATTAACTTCCGTCAAGCCATGCATGGCTCCAATTCTCAAAAGTGGATTGATTCCATGAGTGAGAAAATTAATTCAATGAAGGATAATGACGTTTGGGATCTTGTCTTGTTACATGAAGGTGTGGAACACATTGGTTGCAAAGAGATATTTAAAACTAAAAGGGATTCAAAGGGTAATGTGGAAGATATAAGGCTCATCTTGTTGGAGAAGGCTTCACTTAGAGCGAGGGCTTTAACTATAAAGAGACTTTCTCTCTAGTTCTTGAAAGACTCTTTTAGAACAATAACTTGTGGCTCATTTTGATCTTGAATTACATCAGATGGACATAAAGACACTGTTTTTCAATGGTGACATTGATGAGGTGATTTATATGGTGCAACCAAAATATTTTTTGTCACAAGACCCAAAGAAAATGGTTTGCAAATTAAAGAAATCCATTTGCGGGCTAAAACAAATATCTTGTCAATGGTATTATAAATTCAATTAGGTTGGTTTTGAGATGAATGTGGTTGATGAATGCATATACCATAAGTTCAGTGGGATTAAGTACATTTTTTTTGGTTTTGTATGACAGATTGCTTTCCAGTAATGACATGTTGCTTGAGGACGCCTATTTTATATTAGGAATCCACATATATCAAGATTGTTCTCGAGGTATTCTATAGGGTTATGGCAAAGGAGCTATATCGAGAAGTTCTCATGAGATATGGCATGAAAGATTGCAAACCATATGATACCCCTGTGGCTAAAGGAGACAAATTCAGTCTCAATCAGTGCCCTAAGAACTGGTATTAGTGGAAAGAGATACAGAAGATTTCCTATGCATTAGTTGTAGGGAGTCTAATGCATGCAGAAGCATGTACACATCCAGATATTGCATACATTTTTGGGATGTTAGGTAAATACTTGAGTAATCCCTATGGATCATTGGAAAGTAGCCAAATGAGATATGAGGTATTTGAAGAAAACAAAACACTTTATGCTCACATACAAGAAACCAGATTAGTTAGAGATCATAAGGTGCTGATTCTGATTTTGTTGATACGAATGCAAAATTTTATCACTAAGCTGGGAATTATGGACAATGTTGAAACACCACTAAAGATTTTGTCACAAAAGGTCAGCAGTGCTGTATTCTAACAACAACAAGAGCTTTTCGAGGTCTAAGCACATAGACATCAAGTTCCTTGTTGTTAAAGAAAGTATTGATATTGACCAGTTATCTATATAAAGAGCATATTGGCACAACTTCATGAATACGGATCCGCTCCCTAAAGGCTTAGCACCCACAGTCCTTCATGGGCATGTATTGCTCATATGGGTATTGTATGTTGTGATGATATGATGGTTTAGTGGGAGTTTGTGTTGGTTGATGCTATTTAGTTATAATAGTACTTTATAAATATTTTTTGCAGAATTCAACTTATGTTACATTGCACTCTGGATTAAGTATTTTTGATCTCTAACTAAGGAGGACGAGTTGGAAATAGGCATGTTCATATCACATTACATGTAATTTTCATGCTACACACTCATACTTGATCTGTGTCGTTGAATGTATTGATGTATGTAATCATTGATGGGTCCAGTTACGATACTTGTGGTGAAGGCCACTTTGGTTCTATGTTAAATATGATCAATGGACCAGATTGTGGGAGATGGTTGATAGAGATAGTAGTTATGAGCTCATAAGGTATTTCAACAATGCATAACTCTGGGTTGATATGTATGTTAGTCCAAGTTGGAGATTGTTGGATTTGATTAAATAGTTTTACATTGTTTTCTATCTAATTATTGGCCCAATTAAGTGATCTAATTAAGTTTAAAATAGTAGGGGCTTATATGACATCTCACGATAAGTTTTGGACCAAATGTGCAAATACCAAAAGAGTGATATTCAATGAGGTAAAATAAGGGGAGATAGTTGCTGAATTAAATGTCATAAATCCAGCCCAACGCAAGTCAAACCCAAGTGTAAGAGTACTTAAAATTTTCAGTAATCGTGCCTGTTATGTTTTGATGGACGAAACTAAACATTTTGACAACCTCAAGGACTTATGTGGACTTTAGTGGTTATAATCCTCATGTCATACACTATAAATAGCCACAGTCTTCTAGTATCACATTAAAATCATAAAACCTAAAAACAAATTAAGGGTGGTATCGTATTGACTTGCAAGAGCATATAATCCCTATTTTGCTTTCGCAATGGATTTTGGCATGTCTTATATTATTCTAATTTGTGTTAATATATTCAAAATGTATTATCAAGGGTTTATACATATTATTTTTAAAGCCTACATACGTAACTATAACTGATGTGGAATCTGAAGGATATATAGTTCACAAAAGCAGTGCTTCAACTAGATGATATTTTGTTCCTAGATAGTGGTTGCATGATTTGAAATTCATTTCTGCTGATGGTTCAGTTTATGAATACATATAAATGTTTATATTATTCTATAGATTGAAAGGTAGAAATTTTTTCGTTGACAAGCAACATGTGTAGGGTCAACCACCTCTTAATTACTACCAACTTGTCTTGCTTAATACTATCTATATGATTGTAATATATGAGCACTTATGAGGCCGAAACATTATTGTTTGCCTGCCATATATATATTGATATAGTAAAACATTATGGTAGCGTTTGGATTAGTTTTCTTGGGAATGAGAAAGTTTATTTTGAATCATCTTAGTCTTAGAGATATATCTACATATAATTTAAAGAGAGAGGGAATGGGAATGAGAATCTCCTTCCTCTTCTTTTAGGAGGGAATGAAATTGGACTAAAAAAAAGAGAATGTGAATGACGTGGAAAAAAGAATGCGAGTATATTATTCCTAATCTAAACACAAATGTGAGTGATTCTTATTCCTTGATTCCCATAATTTCTCATTTTCATTTTCATTCCCAAACAAACTAATCCAAAACGCTACCTTATTATGAATTTATGCCAATAGTAATAGGATAGGATTAGAATTTACCATTGCAAAGGTTTTGGCAGCGCCGCTGACAATGAGTATTGTCATGTTTCCAATTAAGTAAGCAGTGAGGCCAATGTTGAAGAGCATATACAACATATTAAAGATCTTCTCTCCCGTGTTTACTGCATGCAAGTCTCCGTAGCCAACAGTGGTAAGCGTGACGATTGACCAGTACATGGAATAGGTATAACCAAGCCATATGCTTCTGTGTTTAAAATCATTAACTAGGCTTCCAATCCATGTATTTTCTGCAACGCTGTGATTGACGGCCAACCAGTAGTAAAAGCAACCTGCCGAGTGCACTGCAAAGAGTGTTACCTGCATTGAATTGAAGATGCATCTAAATGTGTGCATGAAAATCATCATTATATACAACTTGGTAATCACAAGTATACAAGTTTGTAGTTCAAGAAATACTCACACAAACTAGTTTTAGGGTTCTTGTCCAAAAGTAGCCAAATCGTGTGTCTTTCTCCAGTCTGCAAAACATAAAAATAAAAAAGTGCTCATATTCATGGTGGCTGAGTAGTAAAATTTTATGGGGGAACGCATCTTTTATAGAATGGCCGTACAAAAATGCCTTAAAGAGTGGGAGATGTGTCACCTCAACCCCTAGAGATAAGAGTCCCTTAACATTTATGAATTTTAAGTTAGCAAATGACTCATTTTTTTATGTCAGATTTTTTTATTTGAAAAAAAACAGAAAATAAGATATAGATACTCCTAAATATAGTTATTATTTAAAAAAATGTAATAACTTGCAACTACAAACAATTTTTATTACTAATTTAATGTATTGAATAATTTTTGAATTTTCAATCACTTGCTATGGTTCAATCAAAATTCTAAGAAATCTTCTAAATTTACGGTCCATGTCACACTGAACTAAACTGGACCTATAGAGCAGGAAGTCACTTAAATTTAATGTATAGGAACTAAACATTAATGGTAATCTTAAAATAATATATAGTCGATAGATTACCATGAAAGTGACAGGCACAGAGAGAGAGTAGCTAGGCGTGGCTCGAGATAAAGACACAAAGCATTATCATATTATTATTATCATTGCATATAATGCCATACACACATATAGAGCCTAACGAAAATGGTCTATATGGTCCAGATTCAGCCCCCTCTCTTTTTAAATGACGTACTATATTACTTATTCAATGTCCTTTCAATTTTTTTCCTTTTCTTTTGTGGATGAAAATTGATTGAAAGTCACTTGAAAATTAGAATTGTTCCATAACTGATGGGTGATGATGAGATTGTGTGAAGAAGAAGAAGAAGACACTTTATTAGTAAAAGAGGAATTTATCCATTTTCAAATTTTGGTTCATTCATGATTTTTTTTACACTTAGTTCAGTTTATCTCAAATTCAAGAAAATGAAACAAAATCATGTTTCATACGAAATACATGTTTCTTGTTGCCACAAAATGGACAAAAGAAATTATTTGAGGAATTGTTCATGAAACACGATATTTTTCCAATTTTAAGTACTGATTACATGATGAATTTATGATGATGAAGGTGATTTTCTATTTACATTGTACCTTTTTCATCATCCAGCCGACCAGCTTAATGCCTATGAATTATTAGCCCTTAATTTTCTAAAGCTAAGATAAAACAATTTTGTGATTAATAATTAAGGACCACAAATATGGCCAATAAAGAGAAAAGGGATATAGTAACAACACTCATTGGACACATGAATTTTCCAATTTTAGGTTGGTCTACCAAAATTGTACTAACATTTGAAACAATCCCTACTCCCCTAAATATATCTCATTTGTTAAATATTGACAAGGGTAATGAATGAGGTGGGAGATAAAATGATTTTAAAACATATTATGAAGAAACGAAAAACTAAATGTCGGTGGGAGATTGATTGAGCTTATCATCTCTCATTTTTAAGATCAAAAATTTTCTATGAGATTTAAAGTATGGGCATGGATAATCTTTAAAATTTGGTTGGAAGCGTTTTTTCCTCATTTATGGGCCTACTCGACGCAAATCCGGATTAGTCAGACCAGTGCAATGTGATCTGCATACAAGATGATTTCACCAAAAAAAAAGAAAAATCCAGCCTTTTGCAGAGTTATTTAGTTTTATAATAATGAGCTATCTCATCGAACGCCAAGCTGGAATAGCTCAGTTGGTTAGAGCGTGTGGCTGGTAACCACAAGGGCGGGGGGTCCAGCCCCCTTTCTAGCGAG
>JAYMTT010000951.1:0-10870 GCA_036898025.1 Hypseocharis bilobata
CCACCAATATATTAGACCGTGCGATTACGCGCCCCTTCCCTTCAAAACTATAAATACAGGGCTAATTCGAATATATACTATGATACACTGAAGCGTGAAACACTCCGTCCCCGATTCCCGTCTCCGATTCCCGTCTCATCGCGCCCACATTTTCCTCTGAACCAAACAGAAAATACAGGCTAGTTTTCTTTGACTTGCACATTCAATTTTCACTCTCTCTGGATGTTACAAATCGGGAATCTATCCGTTCCTAATTGATTAGCGTAACCTAGGTTTCTGATCTGCAATTGCTACGGTAATTTCTAGCGATTCGTCTTTACAGTTGAAATTGAATTTGTTGGATCAGAGTCTGTGTAGCCTTCCGCAAAGCAGTTTGGTTGAGGAACTAGTTGATTTTTTTTCTTTTCTCTTTGAATATTAAGCTTCTATTTGACAATAACGTGAGATACATTGGTTGCTGGAAGGTTTATGCCTGATTGTTTTGTAATGAAATATTGCTTGAGCTTTACCTTTATGCTATGCAGTATTTCAATCTCTTGTGTATTAGTATTTGTCAGTTCTCTAGTTAAATCGGTCTGATTTCTACTAGCTGTTCTTGTGTTGATCATGCCAGATCCAGAATCTCTACGTTGCTCTGAGTATCTTGTTTCCTGATTTGTCTCATATTGTAGTAGTAGCCAAATGTTTTACAAACTTTAGGCATATCATTGTGTGCTGTTTTGTAGATCTAGAGGACTTTTGGACATTCAGCTCTACATCGTCTGTGTTGTGAATTAGATCTATTTAAGATTATATCTTCACTGGATTTTGTTTCACCATTAATTTTGAATTGTTCCTGATCATTGAATCATTTCTTTATTTTTTCTTTTTGAATAGTGGTCATTGAAACTTTTTGCTTCCACTAAAACTTCTTTCTCTTATTTTGAAATTTTTATACTGTCACATGAACTAATTTGGATTACGTTGACTCGGAATCATTTGTTTCTTGATTGTAGTATTACTTTTAGGATCTGAGCTCTTCCAGTCCTTTTTTAAAAAGAAACATGGCGCCAGGTTGAAAATATTTTCTTATATGCTGCTTTGAAAGTGAATTCTGTTGATGGGTACTGAAGTATATTAACTATTGGCTCTGATAATGAACTGGTGTTGAGTGTTCCTAAAATGATATTCTAATTGAGCTGGAATTTAGTTTCTGCTGTCATTGTGGTGAGTATTATGACTATAATTAATAAACTGTTTTTCTCATTTTTGATTCTTATTAATGATTTATGTTAGCACAAAATTGTTGCGCTCTTTTCTACATAGACATATTTCCATTAAAGGTTAATGTCTTCATGTTAGGTATGGGTTTTTGTTTGTCATTTAGCAATGATTGACAAAAGATGCTGGTTGAACTCACTTTTCTCTCCTTAATCATGTAAGTATGTACTATGCAACTCCTAAACTATATGGAAGCAAGCAATCTGGATTGCTTCCTTTTTTCCACATTCTGAAAAGGAACTATGCTATTTGCAGATAATACGAGTTCAGTAACGATTGTATGATCCATAAAAATTCAAAAACATATATAAGCTCTCTTTGAGATAATTTGTCTTGAAGCAGTCTGGTAAACCATTTATTCAAAATAGTAATGTAAGAAGGTTGGGGACACTAAGGAATGTCTGTGGACGCTAAGTTAGTATTGAGAAAATTCTAATTGCCATAGTTTACATCCTCTAAGTTATTTCCTTTTCCTACCATCAACTGTTACCACTGGTTGAACAGGCAAGCATCATTCGTTTGCTCTCTCTGTGGCTTATAAAATTTCTTTTCCTGCTGTACAAGTGCTATTCCTGAAGTTCATGGAAAATATGTAATTCAAAAGGTTCGTTTTCTGAATATCAATTTTAAGTTGTTTATGAATTATGACTGCATTGATCTTTTATATGTGGAGAGAAGCATGGCAAGAGCCTCAGACATATTCATTTATCCATAATGAGTATGGTTTTACCATTATATAGTTGTAGTGGTGAAAGTTTGTTGGTCATGGTGTGACATGCCTAATTTGTTGCCCTGTTACAACAATGCAATGGAAACCAATGCAAACCACATCCATTAATGAATAACAATTGTTTTGTATCTTATAAGGTCTAAATTCCTTGCACTAGAATTGAATAAGCATTTCTCTGTGTCTCTTTGCAGTTAACTGAAATAGCTGTATATTATAATCATCTTTAGTCATTTGCTTACTGATTTAACACCAGCGAGACTATGTTAGTGTTTCCAGAAATCCTATTTAAGAGCTACCTGTCTTTGCAGATGGCAGAGTCGCAAAAAGGAGCTTCTAGGTCTGCCAATCCAAAAGAGAAAAGTTCCCTGTTAGGTATTATCTTTGCTCCCCTTTATTCCGAGAGGCCTTAAGGAATCCAACTTATTTGTTTTCCAATCTCTTATTGTATGAATAGCAATAGTAGGAAAATGAATAGACAACAGTAGCAGTGAAATGATATATGTTGCTCCATTTGGTAAAACTTTTAAGCATTAAAATTAAGGTATCAAAAACTTGGGTCAGCAAAATATTTGAGTGAAGTGGTCTGAGAAAATGATCTAAAATGTCACAGTCAGGACTTACAGCACTAAAGTAGATTGGAATATAAATCAGTTCATGTGTCTCTTATTATTTCTTGAAGTCCTTTATTAGATGCTATAACAACATTCCACTAAAACTTTTGCATACATAGTTGTTTTCAAGTTGCCATGGATTTTTTTATGACATCTGCTGTCTGCTTAAAATAGATGATGACATCGGAAAGGAATTCCTTGGCTCCTGGAAATCAATGTCAATGACAGATGATGATGCAATGGATTTTAATTTTGAGCCAGTTTCCAAAGGCAATAAAGAGAAGACAATGAACTTTGAGAAATTGTAAGTACTGCAAAATTACACATACATGCACGCTTGTAACCGTAATATGGATTTTTAAGTGTGATTTCTAATGTGCAAAGCCTTGGTTTGCTAGATGCCTATTTAGTTTCTTAAGTTGGATTCTGAGTATCCAGTTCATTGAAATTCTGATTTTTTTGACAGTTTATCTACTTCATTTTCCATTCATTGTGCACTATGATACACCTGATTAGTGTATGCACTTGTCAATTTGTTTTATGTCAAAAATTTGTTCTGCAAAAGGGCATAAATCTTAGGGGACAAATATGCTTGTTTGCCAATCTCACGGATGTGTCAGTGATAATTTTCTCAGTCTTCCATTGCTAGATAGTTCTTATAAAGCAACATGTTTACATTTTTCTCTTATTCAGAGATATGGACTTTAATCTGGATGGTGACTTTGACAAATTATCATCATTTAAAGTGGACATGTCAGACCTTGACTTCTCAAGCCCACCCAGAAGGAGTGCAAAACTCAAAGAAAGATCAGAAGAAAAATCTTCCAGTGGAAATCATCGAGAAAAAGAAGACCACTTTAACTTCTCTTTTGATTTTAATGGGTAAGTGAACAAATATCTTAGAAGGTGTCTGTGAACCTTGTTATATGTGAGTGAGCTTTATTTGCATTTCATATGGTATTCAGGTTAGATGGTTTTGATTTTGACTCAAGCTTAATGAAAAGCGATAAGATGTCAAATAAAAAGCAACATGGAAAAGGAGTTGCTTCAGAAACAAGTGATGGAAAAGGAGTTGCTTCAGAAACAAGTGAGAGTGTGGGCACTAAAGGCCACCTGGCTCAACGTATTGGTGCATTGGAAGATAGCATAAACATAAAACTTCCAGCAGCAGAGAGTGTGGTGACTTCAAAGGTTGGAACCTCAGCAGGTGATGTATGTGACCTTTATTCCATGAAGGATGATTGTCCTTCAAAATCTTCAACCATCAGCAATCTGGTGGAGTCAGATGGAGCACAAACTTCTCCAGAAAGTGCCAAAGAAGCAGATCAACAAAGCCACTCGTCAAAGGAGGAAATGCTCTCAGAACAATATACCCGGCAGGCCAAAGAGGACTTAACAGTCCAATCTGCTGGTGGGAATGATTTGATTCCGATATCCATTTCAAATGTGCAGACAGAAGTTTGTTCTCTGGGGAGAAAACTAAATAATGATTCAGGTGGAGAGCAAAATGGTAACGAGAAAATGGTCAGAAAGGAGAACTTAAATGATGAGACTTTACAGTGTAAGGATTTGCTTCTACCCATCACTCAAGCAGAGAGTGATGATAATGAAATGAATAAGTCAAGTAGAGATGCCTCAACAGAAAACATGGACAAAGCTGAAAAATCCCAAGGTGATTTAGATCTTGAAGATACTCCAAGCACAAGTGTCTCAAGGAAGACATCGCACGCCATGGACAATAGAGAACTTGAGCATTCAACTTCAGAAGTTGTTTTAGCCTCATTGGGCAGGTCAGACAATTTGTCGAATTTTCATCATTTCCTTTTCTTAATTGATTTAATTTCATACAGCAGTTTTTTTCTTGGATATGCTCCAGAAAAAAAATTTGGAATAAAATGAACTATTGGAATAAGAAATTAATAATGTAACGTTTGTTACTGTTTTCCAGTGAGATGGCCGTGGATACCCGAATTGACAAAAATCAGAAAACTCAAGTGCATGATCTGTAAGTTATAATGCAAAGAATATATGGAAAATCTGGGACTATAGAATGCCTTTTCATTTTATGAGTTAATGCCCCTCGGTCTTGTTAATTTTTGATGCCATGCAATGAACAGAGACTATAATTTACTCAGTATGTATTAACAGGTAGCCTTATACCACCCCTCCTTTGATTCTAACTATGAGTTTCTATGCAATCACCTTAAGGAGTGCAAAAGGCTGAAGTGCTATTATGATTTCCCATGTAAATAAAATGTGTTTAAGCTCTAGTACAGGGCTTGGCATGTCAGTTTCAGTTCTATTGCTTACTGTATGTTCATTCGAATCAGTGAACCCACAGTTGGTAAAATGACAACAAAGAAAGAAAAAGAAGGCGGGGGCATCCGCTCAAGGTATTTCAAGAGATTAGAAGACAGCATACCTCAGAAGGATCCAGCATCATCCTCTGTGATACATCTTTCCTCAATTAGCGGCAAAAGGATTGATGCCAAGGATTTAATTTCTGCTGATGAAATGAGGTGAGACATGTTTTCTATTACTAGTTCAAGTGGAGATATTTGGTAATAAACTTCTTCATATTAATTATGGGCAGGGTGGGCTTCAACGCTAATAGTGCGCGAGCTGGGAGCCAATTGGTTGCTAATTCACAGTCACATTCTGGACAACTAACAGATCGAAAATCTGTTTTACTGGGAAGCGAAGAGAAATCTGAAACTCCCAGTAATATCTGGTGAGCCATCTATACCTTAAATCTTCATTCTATATCGAGAGCTTCTACATTTTGAGTTTTTGCTGAACTTTCTCTAAACTAAAATTAGATTACAGAATTTTAAAAGCAATATAATAAGTCCTATAAAATGATAATGTCCCATCTTGTCTTCAACAGGGAGGGATCTGATTTTGATGGTGGGAAAAATGGGAGCAAAATTGTTAATTCAAGACTGTATGATAATGAAGTAACAAAGGGAGAAGCCAGTACACTTGGTAGTGTAAAGAGCGTTAAGGATCTGATTTCTTCTAGGTGAGGCATCTATATTTCACTGTAGCATTAGTTTCTTATAGTATAACTTGTTTTAAATTTCTTCATCTTGGAGCAGTCAGTCTTAAACTCCAACCAGAAACAAACTTATATTTTTCAATTTTAGAACCAATAAAAAAGGTTTAGGGATTGCTGGGTTTCAGATGTAGTCTGGGTTAAACGTTTACCCACTAATGAAATGAATACTTTGATTGCGAGACATTTAAACGGGAACTTACCTAGAATTCTAAGGTTACAAATTTTGACTGCGAGTTCATCAATTGAGGGGAGACAAAAGATTGAATATTGGTGTAGAAGGTATTGAATTATCACGTCAGAATTTGTAGTAGCTCATGCATGGACTGTGAGTTGATCAACTGAGGGGAAACAAGACCATGCTTATATTTATGACTAAATTTTTGCATGCTTATATGGTTTTGAACTGCTATGTGGATCTAAATTTTGATTTTTCAATCTATACTTTTACTGTTTTGCTTGAAAAATTTTAGAGCCTTGAAATTCCTTGGGCTGGGAGATTCTGGTTAGATTTTAAGAGAAAAGTGGTTCTAAAAGGAAAAAGGATAGGGAATATATGGATTTTGTTTTTTATTTTTATTATTATTTTTTTAAGGTTAGGGTAAGTTAAAGGTATGAAATAAGAGAGCAATATGCAAGGTAAGTTTCTCTAAGAGTAATAACTTTTTGAGTTGGAATTGGTGGATTAAAGGATTGGGGTTTATAAAGCTAGAGTTTATGAGTTGAGCACGTGAAAATCAGATCTGGATTCTAGGGGTTTAATTAGTAAACAAGGAGAAAAAGCATAAGATTCTAAGCCTGACACCTAGATGCCTTGAGCATCATAGCAAGCATTAGGGTATAAGCGGCTCCATAGGCATCCCACCAAGGGCTAAGGTTGCATCACAAAACTCTCTGAAGCATAAATGCTGGACTACAATCTCAAACTTGTCTCTTCTCGAACTGAAACATTTACATCAAGAATTATTAGCTGTTTAATCATTTCTTTCCATGAGCAGCATGTATTCTTCATCATTCTCCCCTAGTTGGAGAAAATTTAAGCTTTACTTTTGAATTTTGAAGTAGTACAAACTCTTGGCTTCTTGTTTGCATGCTCAGCATAGAGTAAAAATTAATGAACTTGATTACCATTTTCTTTGTTTTGTTGAGTGAAGCAGTGATGATATTTTAACAATAAGCATTGATGCTATTTTGACAATCACATTTTTAAAAGGTTCTTTTAGTTGTTAGGAATGAAAAAAAAAAAAAAGTTGGTGCCATGTCTGTTGGCAGTAAGGGTGTAGCTTGTTTTGCAGCTACCTCCCTTGAGTCTGCCTGTTTCGATTCTTCAGTTTTATTTCTACCTTGCATTCTTCATATTCTGCAAGTCCTATATGGCTGAAATAACACAGGAAGACAACTCTTTTGGCCCTCTAAACTCATCAAGCAGCAAAATTTCTTCTGTAGCTTCTGAACCATTATTGAAGGCGATTATGATATCATTGGCACAATAGTGGATGGTCTATGGTTAACTTGACAAGTTCCTGTGCTGAATTAGGCAATGCAAGAACCTTGTTCTGTCCAAAAGCTTGAAGTTTTGGCCTTTGAACTTGTTTGTTTCTTACTTTCAATACAAAGTTCATAGTATAAGATTCTAAGCTATTTAATGGACGCACAATCTTGAGTGTTAGTGTATCCCATTAGTAATCTATCAGTTTAGCATTTTGGATGTCCCATGTTATGAGAACATCATGGAGAAACTTAATATATATCTGTCAGTTTAGCATTCCGGATCTCCCACAATCTTGGGCTTTAGTGTATCCCATTAGTAATCTGTCACAATTCCTTTTGTTTATAAGATTAGAATTAGGGTTTTAAAACTGAAACGGATGAGAAATATGGAATTTAATGTCAATCTGGAATTTGGGTAGGGTTTAGGGATGAAATAAGAGAGAAGTCTTTAAGGTGAAGTGTTAGTTCAATTGCTGTGAACAATAACATGAACACTGGACGGTAACAATATATTCTTAAAGGGTTTTGGGTTTGAATTGATGAACCAAAAGGATTAGGGTTAGAAAAGCTAGGGTTTGTAAAAAAAACAAAGAAGACAAGGTAAGGCTACAGGATTTTTCAGGGTCTCTAATAGCTACACCATGAGATCTAAGCCATAATCATTGAACTATTGGGTCTTTCAGCTTGATTTTTCCTAGAGATCTTGTATCCTTGTCTGCTATAATGGCTAGGGAAAACTGATCAAGGGATAAATTAAAGAGAAAGCTTGTATACAGAATATGCTTAAGAACATATCATCTTCAGGTTTTTGTTTCTTTTTAGTCTTATATATATATATATGTTATGGTCTCAGATCACTCACCTAATTTAAGTTTTATAACTATCCAGACTGAGTTGTTTTCTTGTGATGCATAAAATTTTTATTTGATTAGGTGAATAAACTTTTTATTATTGTATATTATTTGGAAATAACTGTCCTTGGGAAAAGTTCTTATTATAATCATACTCCACAGACTTTTAAAAGAAATATTTTGTTGTCATGCTGCTATATTACTTGACTCCTTGTTTCATGTTGCTTGAATTGCTACGATACTTCATATTGATGTTTTTTGTTGTTGTTTTATTCTTCTGGATGTTCAGCTCCTTTATTTGATCATTTAATTTTATCCTAATATATGGTGGCATTAAGTTATAGGTTCTTTACCTTCAAGTAGCTTATATTCATTGTACAAACGCTCCTCATCAAACTGTTGATATGACCTTTGTATGCCTGTTTGGGTTACTTGCAGTGTTCAAGTTAATGCTTCTATCTCAAGAGAGAAGACAATCGAATTTAATAACCAGACATGTCTCAATAGCAAATTAGTTTCAAGCACGGAATCTATTCCTAAATCAAAGATTGTCTCAGTTGAAGGGAATAAAGTTTCTTCTCTTAAATCTGGCATGAAGAAACCTGATCTCTCCATCTCAAAATTTCCAAGGTATAATGCCAATATATTTCTTCATCTTCTTCAGTATGTTCCTTTCAGGAATTTTGTGATTAATCTTTCTGACAATTTTGTGTCTCACCATGTAGGACTACTATAGCAAGCAATGATATAACAAGTGCTACACTTCAGAGAGAAACTAGTTCCTTGAGAAATTCTGTGCAAAACGTGGATGTACTGAGAAGCGCAGTATCTAAGATCTCACATCCTGTAGAGAGTACTAAAAAGCAAACACCACAAACTCCATCCTTAAAGCGGAAATCATTTGAGGTTTTCATCATCTTCATTCTTCACCTATTGATTTAAAAGCTTTCTCCCAAACATATCATAGGTATATATTATAGTTATTCAAAGCAACAGTGAGTTCTGCGTTCCAATGCTTATTAATATTATGAAGGTATTTTAGTAATACTTACAATGAGCTACTCTTCAGGCATCAAACACACAGGATTTCGCATCCTTGAAACCCCTAAAACGTCTCTCAGAGTCACCTAATGAAAGCAGGTACTATCATATAATTAGCCATGCATTTGCCAAATTCAGTTGACTGTTGGTTTCCTGGAATAAGACATGCTTTTCCCCCACTAAAAACCTACAGAAATGTTGAAGAACCTCCAAAAGATGTTTCTGAAAAACAGGAATATCACTCAAGAGAACTTGTGAGGTTTATTCATATATTCTAGCTGCTAAGATTTCTTATTTTGTTTTTCTTTATCCCTTGGCTGGGCTTATAATAATCAGAAATGGGTAGAGAGTAAGACCAAGAGTGATACTTGTGATCGGCCATGCTCGGTACTCAGAGTTCCTCTAGAGGTGCACATGAGGGAAGTAGAAATTCCTGTGGACATGGAGGATAATGGAAATGTTGAAAAGGCTGAAGCATATGCAAAGGAGCTTGAAAATGTAAGTTAACTATGAATTAATTGTGTTTAGTAATTTATGCATGCATTACTTAGTAAAGCTAATCAAACTACAAAACATACTCAAATCTGAAAGCTATCAAGTGACTTGGAAACAATGAGTGTGAAAGCAAGATAGGTGAACAATCATAACACGTAAGAGATTTGCAATAGCTATGTTGCAGAAGATCTTATCATTACATGGCGTCCTTTTTTCCAATGTGTTTTATGATTTAAAGGCCTTCATACACTTTTTCAACTCTCCATAGTTACAAGTCTAGGGTTTAACTTGATAACCTTTTTTCTTTCCCCCATGGAAGGATAGAGGAGAATATAGTGGTTTCTTTATGCAGTTTTGATGATGGCCCCTGCTCAGCTTAGCTCCTTTCAAGTGATTAAGCTGGACTCAAAGATGGAATAATATCTATCTTCTTTTCCTGAACTTGTTATTCTTTTTGATATATGTTAGGTTATGGTTGTGGAATACCATCTCCTTCAAAATTCGAAGTCTTTTGTTAAATTTTTCTTTGTTTCTTCATCAGTCCCTTCTGATATACTGATATATGCTTCATTTTAGACCATCATGCAAATTATCTGTATTGTCAAGCACATGGGATTTAAAAACCTAGAAAAATTATACATCGGAATGTTGCTCTTTTATTCTCTTTTTCTTTTTTCTTTATGCAGATCTGCAACATGCTGAGAAAGAAACATGAAGAAGCGAAAGATCTATTGGTTCGCGCTATTGTGAACAACAATAATCTGTTGATGCTTAACCATCCCATGTACGAAGAGAAAATATCCTTTCAGTTTTTGTTTTCCTTTTATTCTCTTTATTTGTTTATTCATTTTGATATGAAATTAAAATTGCTTTCCCTTTACAATTGAAAACATTGGCACGGTTCAAAAATTCGCTGCGCGACTGATGTCCAATGAGCTTTATACATGATCAGAAGAAAGAATAGAAGGTCCCTCTCTCTCTCTCGCATTTAAAAATTTGTTTCATTTCTTCTGCTGTCTACATGTGAATATCAGAGAGAGGCTGTATGTGCTCTTTCCTGTCGTGGAGTGGAGTACTGGATTATTACAATATGATTTCCAAGCAGTTCAACATAGTTCAAAAAACACAATGTGATGTTTCCTAGTGTTCTATTTGCTAGTGCTTGAAACATTGAAATATTATTCTGTAATCTAGTTATGGTTGCTATGATTACCTAGATTTTTTTTCTAATATCCACTCTTCTCAAATAATACTAGATGGAATGAAATAGTGAATATTGTTCCAACTACTATTATTATTATTATTATTATTAGGGAAAATTTCATCACTACTCCTC
>JAYMTT010000952.1:0-10860 GCA_036898025.1 Hypseocharis bilobata
CTGCAGCTTCTACCAAAACAACCAAACTTGGATTTTTCCCAATGGCTCTTTTAAGCTTCTTCAACCCATATGCTGATCCAGAAGATAGGCCAAAAATATACTAAAACAACATTTAAAAAACAAACAGTATTGTGCGAGCCAGAATAGGAAACATCACTAAATCTCTTTTCTGCCCAAACTTTTTATTAATAATCTCCATAAGATTAGATAGGATATGGTTTACTAGATCAATAAAATGTACCATATATATTTATTTTCTTTCAGTAGAAACGCTGGAATAAAATGTACCATATTAATAACCTTAAGTTATGACTCTTTTATTTACACATGAAATTAGAAATCTCATCAATATAACTCGTAACTAAATAGATCAATAAATGCATATATAACCATCATGATGTGCCATATAAATAAACTAAGTAATATATTACTTTCTTGTGATATTAATCAATCAGTTTCATCAATTACTACTGGTACACTCAAGTCCAAGTTTAGTTAATCAGAAAACTACAACTATAAAATAAGCCTGCTACATTTTGCATAAGCCAATTAGTATTCCCAGGAATCTCTCATTCTTTGGGTAGCTAGCCAAATTAGTTAAATGTTTGCCCATGTACACATGGAAACCTAACTACCAATTTTACGGAGAAAAACATCGAAGACTTCGCCTCATGTTTTAAATCATAAGTAACATGCCATCTGGCAGCCTCTCAACTTGTATATACACTATTGAGAAACATCTAACACAAAACCAGATGATAACTGGAAACAAATGCAGCAATTAAAACATATTTTCAAAGGACACTAAAAACATCTAGAATTATGAAATAAAAAATAAAATAAAAAGACATTATATATTAAAGACCATAAAATTTAGCAATATATTGATGAAATTAAGGAGAATAAACATGACATTCCAGCAAAAAAAAAATTATAAGGATTTTGATAAGATTTACACATAAACTTTATCCCCGACGTACCTGCCTTTACAAAATCTGTATATTTATATTGAGGTTCTCCTTTGGCACCTTCTTCTGTTACTGGTGTATACATAAAAACCAAACTTGAACCTATGTCGTCTATAGTCAGCTGATACTCCTCATCTTCTGCTCCAGCAATTACCACTGGGCTGCCGTTCCATCTTCTCCTTAACCAACTGAAAAATGTGAATAGTAAAATTACAATGTCTCTTTTCTCTTAACAAAACCACAGCATTGCAACTAATTGCATCTGAGCATTCCTAAAAGTATGTAGATCTGTGTGGGTAAATATCCTGCAACCATGTTACGACGTGATCTCACCTAGCAACTCCTTTGCCTGGAGTCCCACCACACCATGCAATCTCAGCATGGCCCTTAATGATGTTCCCCTCAACTAGTTCCCCACGCACTTCAAGACTTACAACCTTTGGAATTCCATTTCCTATAGAGGACGGGAAGTATGAATGATGAAGCAAGTTGCATATAAAAACCCTTCCCACGGTATCAGTATGCAAGATAAAAAATAAAATAAAATAGAAATTACTTCATGAACGGTGAAACTAAAACATAAACATCAAGCTGTAACAATGAATATAGTCATTAGAAAAAAAAAGAAAAGGCAGTTAGATTTTCATCATGCAGCACCCTTTCATCTGCCTCAACATATCATTACCCAAATAGAAGAAGAAGCCAATAGCAGTAATTTGAGTAGTGTACAACAAAGAGTTTTCAAAAGAAAAGGGGAAACAACAAAAAAGATGAAACAAAGATTCTACTCAACAAAGCCTAATTTTAGATACTCGAGGTAATGACACTAATTCTGATAGTCTTTTCTATCTAGTGCAATACAGTAGTATATTGTCCTCACTACATCTCTAACCAGCATTTTGTTATAACAAAGCCTAATTTCAGATACT
This sequence comes from Hypseocharis bilobata, assembly GCA_036898025.1. Lineage (NCBI taxonomy): Eukaryota > Viridiplantae > Streptophyta > Magnoliopsida > Geraniales > Geraniaceae > Hypseocharis > Hypseocharis bilobata. The sequence continues at coordinate 1,898 of JAYMTT010000952.1, forward strand.
TGTGGTAATTAAACCAATTCTGATAGTCTTTTCTAGCTAGTGCAATACAGTTCTATAAATCATATGAAGTGACACTTTTGTCTTCACTACAATCCTAACGAGCATTTTGTTATTCAACCTTTCTCATATCTTATTAACATCTCCAAATTGAACGGAAGTACTCTTCTATTTCAAGGCATCCCACCATGGTCTTCTTTGGTTAGCAAGGCCAATGAGCGATCAACTGAGAATGCTTAGGTTTCCTTTCTCTAAGATCTTCCCTTTGGCTCTCAGACAAAGACATATGTTCTAACTAATCTTCCTTGGAGCTGGAACTCCCTTCAAGCTAGGAAGGTGCAACATAATCTAATATACAGATATTTGACAAGAATTGAAGCCAGAGCAATTCAATTTAAGAAAGTTGGTTAGAAACCTTTATAATTTTTCAAATAATAAACCATAACTTTGATGAATCCTCCTCATAATAGCAATATATATACAAACAAAACAAAATCATACACAGTAATTCTTTAAAGTGCAAGAAATTTTTTATAAAACAGTTTAGTGCTGTATTAATTGACCAGAAAAGTGAGGGTAAATCCACTATTTTCCACCTTTTTTTTCTTGATATGAGAATAAAATATATTAATGAGATAGAAAAGAAGTGCATAGAAGAGAAGAACAAGATGTCCTCTCAAAGAAAGACCACATAGAAGCAACCATCCAATCCCTTCAAATATCTACCAAATATATGCCCCTAAAAAAAAACCGAAAGTCGTAGCCCAAAATGTTGCAAAGAAGTCAACCCTATCCGACAAAAGATTGACATAAGTAAACTGATTTTCTTATCAAAGAATTCACAAGATCGCAAAGAACAGACATTGCCCATAAAACCTTCCACCTCTTTCTAGAGCCAAAACCTACATATTTGATGCATAATATATCTGTAACAGTAGATGGCTCACTAGAGCTAACACAATATAAACATCAGAGCTAATACCTTTGTTTCAAACTTTCAATATTGTTATTTCAAATTGCAAATGCAATGCTACTAATCTTTCGATAACAAATATTTCGATAATCAGGTTCAATCATTTAAAAAATACTTTTCACATTGAAGAAAATTAAAACCATAGCATTCAAGCAAAGAACATTTCACTCTATTTCCATACGATCTATCAAATGAATGTGTCTTTGGCAACATAAATATCATAATATTCTTTGACTAAAACTATAATTATATAATCAATGTCAGCTTGAATCATATGACCACAATGAACATGCAAAATGCAATTGAAAATTGAAATTATGAAACCAAAAGGTAATATATGTCGGGTACAGTAGCACTACATGCATATTTCAGTGATTTGCTACCCTTTCTTTCTTTTTTTTGGTTAAATGGAACTCAAATTAAATACTTAAAGACTACTTTTTTTTAAGGTAAATCGCACCGCTAAGATCAATGTTGATTGTGATTCCCTGCATGCACATTACTTCTGATGTTATGCTTTCAAGAATTTCAAGAAAACTTAAAAACTAAAATAAGAACAAAAACAGAGAACTTATCAGTTTTTTAGAGTTTCACTCCCTCTTTTGTATAGGCCCTTTTTATTCCATTCTAACTGTTGTCATGTGAAAACAGGAAGAAAAAAAATGTAGTCCAGCTTGAGCACACAAAAGTGTGCCACACAATTTATTTTGTCACTTAGATAACTATCTTGAGTGGCAATAAGCGCATAAAATTTCCACTGGTATGTGGATCTACAACTACAGATTCATGATGCTTATTAAGCTAAAATAGGTGAGAAGATATTAAAAGTCTTATGTGGATCTAAGTAGGAAAAATATCTAACATAAACAATTCATTCCTAAAGAAAAAGTAGAGTAGAAGCAAACCTGGTGAAACTGGTGAAGAAATGGCAAATACTGAAGGATACTCTGTTTCTCCTAGAATGGGTGTACATTCAACTTTAAGGACTTTACCAATTTCTTCGTGCTTTGGCCAGTATACCTGACCATCATATGGTGCCATCAGCATACATTAGATAGAAAAAAGTATCAAAAGCCACTCAAAGGTCCAAATATGTTAATACTGTACTAATATGATTACCTCTCCAGTGGCATCAGGTATGGTGACGAAATCCGAGAGCGTTCTTTCTCCAATAAACCATTGATATTTTAAGACTAAGAGCGGATCATCGCTTAGAGTGCTGTCTTGGACAAAAACAAAGTGGCAGCGACAAGCATCCTCTTCAGATGGTTTATCAACAGACGCTTCCTTAAGCAGGTAACCCGGTGGAAAATGATCTTTCCACTGATTGAACAGAAAGCAGAAAGTTGAGTCTGTTCACAAGATCATGCATAAAAGTTTAGCCTTCCGTACATAGACAAAGTCATTACCATGTGGGAATATCCCCTTATGTACAAGATTAAACTACGTGCAGCAGACAAACTCAATCCTTTGGCTAAAAATAATTTCAAATAGAAGTACATGACATGATAGATAAAGAAACTAAACATTCTTAAATTAAAGAACCCATGTCATTTCTTCAATTAACACTAAAGTTTACTAGAAAATAGGATATATGAACAGTGTTGTTTAATATACATTTAACAAAACATTGTTGGTACTATGTATGAGTATTTTATGGCTTCGACTGGCAACAAAATGACTTAATACCTTAACACTTCGCACTCAGAGATTGGACACCTCACCCAGAGTAACGATGGCTTCAGGTTGCAACACTAAGGATGGTCATCCAAAAATGAAATGCTAATCTAAGCTTGAGCCAATCAACCATGGTTTAGACTGATGAAGGTAACAGAAGATGGATGCCAAGTGCCAACCTCAGAAGGCAATCCAAAGACTAGGTTGCGACACAAATGTAGCAATACTGGAGAAATCGGTGGTGTTCTGATATGGTGCAGTAGTTAGGTTAATGGAAGCATGGCCTATCATGAATTAGCACTATGGTCTTTACGCACTATGAGTATATACTTGTGAAATAAAAACACAGAGCATATATATACTTATTCATGTACGTATTTATAAGGGAATCTCTTTCATCTTCACAATGGCATTGTTCAACAACTCAATGCATTACATATTTAAATACCCAAAAGCTGATAAATTAGCCCAGCCAAAATAAAATATGTGCAATAGTAACTTATCCATCCAAAATTAAGCACAAAATTACAAATTGCAGCAGAATGATAATACTAGGGTCAACTAACCTAATCTGCAGAACACATATTCAAATACGCACCTGCTGCAAGTTCTGGACGGCAAAACTCCCAGCCATCCCTAATGCATAAAGCTGTCTGTGCAGGATAACGCTTTGCAAGTGCTAGCTCCTCTCGAGAAAGATCTATCACATGTTCCCACATTGAATACAATAAGGAATACTGAAACAGATGAACTCATAAGAACAAGCAAAATTTAAAAATATCTTTCAAAGCAAGAAAGCCAACATAGTTGGCAATATTTCACTTAGAATACATGTATAGCAAGAAGTGAGGAGAAAAATCCACAATCTACCTCTATCGTTGAACTTTTTTAATGTAGGACCAACAAGCAAAATGGAAGCAGCTTCTAAATGAGGCATCTTAAGTATAGGATTCTCCTCCACTCGCAAATGCTGCAACACAACACAAAAATAGTAACAATCAATAAGCACAGCCTTGAGCATGCTGAATTGGCAAATTAATCACTCTTTAAGGCACCAGAAGGTGAATATAAATTCATATCATAAGAATGAAAATTATCTAATGCAACGGAGCCTCAAGGCAGAAAATGGCAGGAAGAAGTGAACTAATGGTATTAATTCAGCTTAATGTTACAACACTAGTGCACCTGTTTCTCAAACCAGTACACATCCATACTAATTAGCATCTTATATAGGTCCACCGCCCACCTCACACTTACTTCCCATTAAATGATGGATAGATTTCAAATTAGTAAATTATATCTGGTGAAAAGTGAAGATAATTCACTCCAACCAACATGCTTTCATGTACCTCTACAAAACCTTGTCTACAGCTTATGATAGCCTAGACAAGATGCTCGCTAATATTTCTGTCATGTGTAACAGTAAACAGTACAAAATGTATTATTGTACGTGTTCTATAAACAAGATGGCCCAAATTACGGTGATCTTTTACTAACACAATTAACTTCTGCAAATCTAATAAAATGTTACAATGATCAACTACAGTGTAGAGCACACATAAGATACTAAGTAAGAAAGTGAAAGTAAAGGGCTACTTAACTATGTAGCATGCACAAGTTACAAAACTGACCTCTAGGACTGGTAAATGTGGGAAGCCTTTTAGAGTTGATATTTTGTTTTTACTGGCAGCTAACACCTGCATGACAAAGAGAATAAGAAAAGAAACAGAAGTTGAAGGCATCAAAATTTAACTATGGTGATAAGGATAAGCAACAAAGTTGCAGTAAGCTTCATACAAGTAAAACAACAAACCTGTAGTCGAGGTTGACTTGCCATTGAAAGAGACTTTAACTTATTTTGAGCAACTGAGAGAAACTAGAAAAAAAATTGAATAAAAGATTACACTGAGTACCAGCAACAAAGGACATGATAAAATATGAACTGTGGCCGCTTATCAGGGAAGCTGGTAATAATTTGCAGAGACCTACCTCCAAGTTAGGAAGCTGAGGAAGGCTACCAAGTGATGTAATTTGATTCCCAGCAAGATACAGTTGCTACATTAGAAATAGATAGTTCAGGACCTTGTAACATGCTTTATTTCAATGGTTTCTAATGAATGGCTTCTGAAAGACCGCATGAGGCACAAACCTGAAGGGCTTTGCAATTCTCAAGAGGTTCAAATCCGGGCCCTTTAAAATCATTGAAACTCAAATCAAGAACCTGGCGAGAAAACAGTTCTCTACTAATCAGTTACTCAACTATCCTTTTGTAAATTTATGAACACAAACATGTCAGTTGTGTAGCTTTGGAAGTTAGAACATTGTCAATTACAAGGCAGTTTAATTTTGAACAAATGGTCAAAATGGATAATAAAGGATGAAAAATCATGATAATTTAAATCGAGAAATAACAAACCTTCACCCGTTTAAGTATCTCAACTCCTTCCAGAGTAGATAAGAGGTTATCTCTGAGATAAACAAACTGCAAAAGAAGAGCATTAATAAAACTAATCCAGAAAACATAGCTGGGGAGAGATAGACAAAGTCAAAGTTATATGCCTTATCAAACACCAGTTCTTTCAAAACTTATTTTCTTCTTGCAACCCAATACATCATCTAACTTGAAAACATTAAAAACAGAAGCACATTAACAATAAAAAAAAATCATTGGCGTTTGTTTGGTTGTAAGAACCATGAGATGTTATTTCAAAACAAGGTAATTGCTTTTTTTTTTAACCCCATCATAAAGTCTCCTCCGAGTATAGCATATAGTGAAAAGACGAATTTGACAAGATACATGACTTGAACCCTTTTAGCATTTGAAAGTGACAACGTCATTTCTTTAAGAACTCGCCAAATGTTTGATAAGATGATCTTTTCATACCACAAAGGCACAAACCAAACAACCATTTCATTCACCATTCTAGTTTATAGAGAAGTAAGAACATAATTACTTATTTTAGAAACCTCTGCAAGCTTCCAACTATAGAATGACTCCATAATTTCCCATTCAAACTAGTCAGAGGGAGCATTTTTAATCAAATTTTCAAACACTTAAAAGTAACTCCAAGGCTCCTTGTTATTTCAGTGGCAGCAGCTGGCCTACGCTTGAATTCCATCAATGACTTTACTGCTCTCTTTGCCAATTGTTTAGAGAGTTGTATTTTCATATATGTATCTATAAAAATAAAAAATAAAAAATATAAAGAATTCCTAATTACCAACATTCTATGTTTTCGATATTTTAATGAACACACACACAGACAGAATCCTTTCCCTCCTAGTTTCTAACATAACAATTTCATTAGCTAATTTGAAAGGCCACATTATTAAGGGCATACATCAGAAGCAATAAGGAAACCTCAGTTTAAAATGATATAGCTGAATAAACACAGTTACATGCTAAACAGGTATGACAACTACCAAGAGCTTAAAAGCTGACACAGTGATTATGTAAGCATATTGCTATGATGCATGTACAGTTTGTCATCACCAACATCAAATTAACATAAATGACATATTTTCTGAAACACCTAGCGTGGTTCATACCCTGATCAAAGCTAGAATTCCAGAAGCCATGTGCCAAACACAAAAATTTGAACACTATTTAAAAAGCACTTGATTACATAAATGGAAAGACTTCCTTCAGTTGATAGTTTATACAAGAAACAATGCTTCCAATATAAGTTCAATTTACCTCTAAATTTGCTGACAAGTTCAACCCACTAGCGTTAAGACTGCGAACTCTGTGACCCCTAAGATCCAACCTCTTAAGACAGGAAAATGGAGCCGATATAAGAATGCAAGCCATAATAGAGAAAAATATAACACGAGATGTGGACTTATCTCCAAAACATTGTTAATGCATTCCGCCATGCATAGCAAACATTTGTTGCCTATTGTGCTTACCACATCATCACCAGCTTTAATCTCCACTTGTGGAAGAATGATGAACCGAGAATCCCTGCTTTCTGGAGTTGCCACTTTCTTCCGTCCAGAAAAACTAGAACTCCTATCCAGAGATGATGACAAAGACCCAGCTCTCAATCCACTGGAAACAGAAGGTGATCGAGCTGATGGAGAAGAAACCTTAGGAACTGTTCGTTTAGCCACACTGCTGCCACTACTCTCTTGCGATGAAGTAACCCTCTTTGATGAAGAAGATACAGACGATGCTGGCTTCACAGAAGACTTCTTTACTGTATCTTGCTTACTTACATCAGAACCAGATGATCTGTTCAAACTCCTACAAACTGGAGAAACAGGAATAGACTTTCTGGTCTCTGAAACACTTGATCGGATAGTAGATTTTGCAACAACAGAAGGCAAGGAACTCCTTCTGGGTTCTGGAAGAGAACGCCTGACTGGTTCTGTTGCTGACGGACTAGCAGTCTTTTTGCTTGAAGTAGAACAAACATCGCTTTGCTGTTTCACGGCAGATGACTTCTCTGGCACCCCACCTGTGCTGTTTCGTCTTGTCACTGGAACTGAATTTGAAGTTCGTAAGGATGAAGATACGGTTGACTTGGTCAGCCTAGAACTAACACCCGAAACCCTTTCAGCCTCCATTCTCTTTCTAGTAGTAGTCTTTTTGGCTTCTGAAGTTGGTACCTCAACGCTAGATTTCACATTTATCGTGACTTCTTCTGCATTTTTGGATGAGTTAACCGATGTCTGCTCTTCAGCATTTTCAGGCACCGGCTCCTCACTAGATTGTACTACTGGATCATCCATTTTAGCCCCACAGTTCAGTCAAAAAAGACTGAATTGCCTAATCCAACCACAAGAAAACAATAATCAACAACATGAACCAAACTGCCTCCCATTATATCTGTGTTTATTTGCATCAAAATATAAGAAAATAGAAGAAATTAGTCACAGCGTTTCAAATAAAACATTCAATATCAGGGTCCCAATTAACCAAAAAAGTCACTTTTAACAGATACTAGCCTAACCACTAGCCTTCATAGTAGCAGAGATATCATTTTCTTTTCTCCACTGCTTTCTTTAGGAGGCACACTAAAATATATCATTGAATTTCTAATCTTCACTACTTTCGTTCTCAGGTTTTCTCAGGAATAAAACCAGGCATAACCGATTCAGCTGGACCAATTTTTATTCTAAAATTCCCAAAAAAAAAAAAAACTAAATATTCTCCTTCACATTTTCCATACAGTCCCTCATTTTTCCTGACTTTTCTCAGAAACCAAACAGAACTTAATCCCGCTGAACCAACATTTCACTAAATCAAAAAAAAAATCAAGTAACAAGCAGAAGCTACTCACAAGTTCAAGAAACAGAAAATCTCATACACCAAACATCAATTTTCCGGAAGTGAAAGCTCCTACTTGGATCCACCACAAAATGCAGCTCCTACAGCTAAAATCCAAGCTCCTGCGTCGATCTGAGCAAGCAAACAGCAACTCAGAAACAAAATGTGAAGCCAAATTCGTACAGAAAAGGAGGAGAAAAAAGAGGACCTTACCCAACCGAACAGTGCGTTAGATCTGGAGAAGAAGCAGGAAACCGAAATGGAAAGAGCCGAACAGCAGTATTTGTGCCTAGGGTTCGGTACTTCGGGAAACAAAAAAGCAGACCAAAGTGAGTGAGAGAGAGAAAAAAAGAAAGCTGCAGAGAGAGAGAGAGAGGAGCGACAATGAGGTAAGAGGAGAAAAAAAGGAAAGAAGAAAAATAAGTAAATGAAATAAAAAGCGTGCCCGCTAGGAGTCCAGTCAGTGGAGTGCAGTACTGGCTCTCTCTCTCTCCCCAATCATCTCTTTTTTTCTTTTTTTTTCAAAAAGTGGGTTTCTTTTTTAAATTTAAATAATAGTGGGCCCTGGTAGCGAAACCGAATTGGCGGGTCTACTAGGATTTTTTTTGAAAACTGTTTCTGGCCTCGGGCGAGTCAGGAGGCGAACCGGGTTCGAGTTGAGATGACTCGGCTGAGGTGTGAGTGAGCTGGAAGCCTGGAAGAAAACGTTTCGGTTGTTAATTTTGGATACGTTTATTGATCCGCTTGGTCCTTGTCTGCAGTGGACAACAACACATTAACCACCATGCCAGTGGTTTTTTTTTCTTTCAATTTTTTAAGAATTTTGTCTTTTTGTTCCTCAATTATAGGCCTCGTGTCTCTGTCTCCCTAAACGGTAAGTTATTGTTTCTGGTTTGGTATCTGATTATCTCGAACAAATCAAGTTCAACGAAAAATATAAAAATTAAAAACCATTATCATATAACTCAATTTTGAGTAGTATTTTTTAGCATGGATAATGTTTTGAAGCAAGAGAAAATGAACATAAGGTATTTTTTTATGTTC